>VYZW01012571.1:233-10750 GCA_013401315.1 Balaeniceps rex
TCCTTCTCAGCCCCACAAACACACTTTCCCACATCACAAAACCATTGTGTGGTTTGAGCAGTGAGTTTTGCCTGCTGTTTATAGGATGAGTGTACAGGGAACCAATTATTTTATTAATCTATAACTTTAACTTTACAAGAGGTCTAGAAGTAAAGTAAAGGGTACATGTGGTCCAGTGTTGTTGACCAGTTATTCATGTTTTTCCTGGTTTTGCTTATTTGCTCAATTTTTCTCTGCTACAGTTTTCTGTCTTTGTGAATAGGATGTAATTCAAGACTAATTCATTCTGTCCCTCTCCACATTGTTGCATGCAAACCAACAAATATAAGAGACCTAAACCAGCTAAAATGTCTCATTTTGCTAGTAAGAGCCCTTGTTATGTTCCATCAAAAGTAGTGCAGTATTTGTCCAACATCAATGTAATAACTTTTCTAATAGTAACTTAAGTGATGATTCCCTGAGATGGTGAAAACTAATGCCAAAGCCATCCAAATGGCTTACCATGCAACACCATATCTTGCTACTTTGGTAGTAGATTATGTTTAACCTTATAAAACCATGAAATAACAAATAAATATAAAGCCCTCCACCCACTGTTCACCATTCCAAAAGGACTTGTTGCATTGCAAATAGGATGATGAAGCAGCACAGTGTGATATTAAGAGGAATGCAAGCAGATGTTTTATTTATGGTTATGGCTATTCTCTGAGACTGATGCTGTCATTGGTTTAAGTTCAATGAGACATGTTTAAATCTACCTTTCTTCATGCAGGCACTTGTGTCAGCACCTAGGGATGACTTGTAGAATCTGGGGCCTTGTTTGGAAGAAGAGTTTCTGTGAGATTGGGTTGTAGTAAACTGATGTTTAACCTTTTTGACTTGCCTACGTCATGGTAAGAAAAAAATCTTTTTAAAGGCTTGAATTTTGAGCATTACAAGGAAATTCTGTATTACATGCCATAAAGTCTATTTAGCAATCTCTATTGCTGCTGTTGAAGCACTTCTCCGCCCACCCTGAGCAGTTATAGGCTAAGGCTCTGTCAGGCCAGGCAAATAAAATGTGCTATTGCACACTGTCACAAAGAGATGAAGTGTCATTAAGCTTGACCGAATGCATTTTTCCCAGGGGAAAGGATTAACAAAGAAATGAACCGTATCTGAGAGATGTTGGTTGCACTGCTCATTTTATTTTTCAGAAAGAGCTTAGATAATGATAGTTTGAGAAAGTGAGTAGAACCTGTATAGCTTTTAACAAATGGTCGGAGAACAAGCTTATAAGTGATTTTTCTATCGTTTTTAACAATTCTAACCTTTTTAATTGTAGACAGACATTGTCCTTTTTATAAAGGACCTAATGCCTTGTCCCACACATGTGGAATTCAGTTTAAATCATGTTTCTTTTAACTTAAAAAAAAAATATTGTTTTAGACAGAAGCCTTAAAATTTTCACAAAAACAGTGTCTTCCTAAAGTTTACTTATGAGATGTTACAGTATGTTCTATTTTGAGTTCCATTAAATCAAGTAAGTGTACAGGATAAATAAGCTATTGACCCAGGTGGAGAATTGGGCCTTACTAACTTGCTGCGTATGCTCATTTTTCTGTATGGCTATTGATAGATATTTGCATAATGTAAATATAATTATTACTTTATTTCCTATTTTATAACAAAAACATTTTGTTGGAAAATGTTTTTCATCTGTTTTCACTAAAATTATGAAATTGCTAGTCCTACATGAAATGCTGCTATCTCATTATAAGGCTGTTGGAGCTGTGTGCTGGTGAAATTTTATATATATATATTTTTATATATATATATATATTACTCTTCCCACTTTCTGTTCATTGTGGAACATAAAGCACACATTTCAGGTGGCCATGCTTAATTGAGCCTTCAGTATTTGGGCAAAGAGTTGATTTGCATACTTGAATATATTTTGCACCTTATTTGATCACTAACTAATCAGTGCATACAGATGGCAATCAGATTTCTGATCTGAATACACAAATAGTAGCTTGTGAATGCAAGCAAGGCTTGTGAAGCTGCAGATTGGGAGCTCTACTCAGTTGGGATGAAAAATTATTCATACATCTTCTGTGATTATGAAAGTGGAGGAAGTGAGGTTTTTTTCATTAGTACTTTGTAAGGACTTGATAATTTATTCATATGAAAAGAGATGTTAGTGAGAAAGTAAAAATTGGCTGAGGACTGACTCCAACTCCGAATCCCAATTTTTTATTTTTAAACTGTATCTACAAGAGCGATGCAAGTCTTACCACTTACTGAGGAGCAAGTGAATGGAATAAGTACTATTCAGTACTTTCAGGTACTTTCAAAGTGCATTTCCCCTTTCTTAGTTTTTCACCTTCCCTGTGGAAAGGAAAAGTTTGTGTACACATTACGTGAAGGTGCCCACGTGGTCTCCTGTGTTCCACAGAAGATCATTGAGGTTATAACACTGTCATTGACTCTTGCTTCCTAATTGCTGTAAGTTTTGTTAGCAGTTAAACAATCTATATGCATGGGTCTGAAGTCCATCTTCAGATGAAACTGCTGATTCCCGTTGCCGTTTTCCTGTCTTTCTCCTCGTTTTTAATTTCTGTGTTAATAGGTGAACTGGTAAATTGCAACTGAACAGCATGCCACTTTTTACAAAGAGTACTCCATTGTGCTGTACATTGTTATACATGTTCAGCCTTTTAAAATAATTAGTAAGCTGAAAGCTCTTTGTATTTACAAATTTGAGCATGTAGAGCAGCTGTACTGCTGTGTAATGTATACAGGTTCAAAATAGTGAGATTATTGGAAAATGCACTGATTCTTTGTAATGTAAGTTATTAGTCATACCTTGATTTCAGGTTTAGTTCCTTTGCTTACCGGAGTTGGAGAGTCCAGCTGATTGCTCTGATTAAAATGTTCAAAGTAAAATTCTTTGAGTCCTGAATTGCACAGTCAGGAATATCTATAAAAACATCCAAGCAATTTTTATATGATCTTAAGAACAAGCTTTAGAACCATATGAAGAAGTCTGTTAACTTTTGTGGTCGAAGAAAGGCTAAACTCTATGTTTTTATGCACTGTAACACATAAATTTCTTTATTTGGGGAAAATTTGTATTTCTTTATTCCAGATAGTCAGGGATCTCTGAAACACTTTAAAGGATTATAATCTTCGGAGGCAGTGAGGAGGGGGATTTAAGTACAATGGAGATGAGGCCCAACAGGAGTTTGTGTGAGAAAAGTGTGGATCAGTGGAAGTTTTATAATCCAGATACCTCGTCCAGCCCATTACAATACTGATTTGACGGGGGAGGGGAAGCAGTAGTCATTCTGCCAGTGGAATGAGTTGAACTTTTAGATTACTATTACTGTCAATGTTTCTTCAAACATTTCATATTCTCTTGTAAAACATTGTATTTTTGTTGTGTATTTCAACAGCTTTTGAGAGTGAGATGCATTAGGCTGCTTAATCAGTCATGCAAGTAGCATTTTTTAAAAAGTTTCTAAATGATGAGCCTAAAAATATGTCTTGACTTCTAGAGTTACTTTTTTTTTTTCCATCTTGTTGCTCAGTGGTCCATAGCTACTTCAGCCTTGGAAGTGATTTCTTTCCATGAGTGTTGTCAGCTATAAAACTCATGCTATTGACCTATCAGCAGAGTTCTCCCTGAAAATAATTAAACTTCAGAACCCTGTTCTTTCAAGGAACTTGACCTCTAACTGGCTTGACCTTCAGTTGACTCCCCAGCCTGCTTTGCACTTAACTGAAATTTCTGTGATGGTAACATCATTAAGGATGCAATTTCCTTTCCCTCTGACATATTAGCTACACTGGAAAAGGCCTTCCTACAAGCATATTCGTATGTGCAAAAAGCCACTGTTCAAGGGAAAACACCGATGTTGCTTTTTGCATTACAGTATTCGTTAGGTATGCTGTAGTGATAAAATGAAATGGTCTCTGTGTTAGGTGAATCTGCTGGCATATCTCTTATGAGTAGTGAGGTTGTAATCCAGCATTGTAAACCTGGCCAGCATTTTAATACTTGTGTACTTTACTGTAAAGGTTCCTTCGATATGCAGAATATATTTTTGTTATCCTTTATGTTGCAAAACAAGCTGCTACTGATTTTTAACTGAAACTACTGCGTAGCTGTTTCATTACTAGAAGTTTACTCAGCAGCAACCTATAACACAAGATTGTTCTTCATGTAAAAATTGTAAGATAAATGGGTTTTATATGGTATATTATTTAATTTACCTTCCTATTAAATGGAGTAATCAAGTAGAATAAGGCAGCTTTTCAAAATAATGAGATTTTCTTTCATCAGAACAGACATTTGTTTTAAAAAAGTCATTAATCATGTAGTTAAAGCACTGGTTAAGAATATTCTTTGATTTGCTTTCCTTTGTCTAAATTCGATCTAGGAGGCTATGATAAAGAGGTTGGCAAAGCTATTTATTATAAAGAAATTAATATTGCTGGTATCTTGTATATCCTTTGCTATTCATCGTCTGTCGTTCATTTTACTTATTGGACCTAACCTTTCAAGCTCTGGGATAGATTGTTTTAATATTTTCCTTTTTTGGTAACTGTCCTGGTTTCAGCTGGGTTAGAGTTACTTTTCTTCCTAGTAGCTGGCATAGTGCTGTGTTTTGGATTTAGTATGAGAAGAATGCTGATAACACACTGATGTTTTAGTTGTTGCTAAGTAGTGCTTAGGCTAGTCAAGGACTTTGTTTTTCAGCTTCCCATGCTCTGCCAGGTGCACAAGAAGTTGGGAGGGGGCACAGCCCAAGAGAGTTGATCGAAATTGACCAAAGGGCTATTCCATACCATATGACATCATGCTCAGTATATAAACCGAGGGGAGTTAGCCGGGGGGCAGCGATCGCTGCTCGGGGACTGGCTGGGTGTCGGTCGGCGGGTGGTGAGCGGTTGCATCACTTGTTTTCTTTTTCCTGGGTTTTGTTTGTCTCTCTCGTTCTCCTTTTCATTACAATTATTATTATTATTATTATCATTATTATTACTATTATTATTATTATTTTATTTCAATTATTAAACTGTTCTTATCTCAACCCGTGGGTTTTCTTACTCTTGCCCTTCCGATTCTCTCCCCCATCCCACCGGGGGAGGGGGAGGGTGAGCGAGCGGCTGCGTGGTGCTTAGTTGCCGACTGGGGCTAAACCACGACAGTAACTCAAGTACTATGGGACTAGTCAAATTCATTTAAAATACTCACGTCTGCATCTTCAAACAGAGGTGTGAGTGAGTGCTTGGGGCTCCAGGCCTCTGGGGCTCTCCAAAGTCGTTTGATGCCCCCATTTGCTTTGCTGTGGTGACCACACTATACACAGCCTGGGTAAGTACGCACATACTCCTCAGTGCCGTACAGGGTACTGAATCTGCCCGCGTTTTAGATTCTGTGTTGTTTTTTGGGTGGGGGGCGCACCTGCTGCAGGTGAACCACCTGCTGCTTGGCAGCAGAGCTCAGGAGTGCAAGGACCTGCTTTTTCACCAGCCATGGAGTAGGAGGCTTGAAGTTCAGAGATGTGAAATTTTAAAGTTATGGCAACGCTGTAGAAAATGAAATCTAGAAATAAAAATAGTTACTGAAAATTGTCTGTTAGGTGATTAAGGAAAGGACCGGGATACTGGTATCGGCATGCATTTTTATAGCTTGCTGTTTGAACTCCTTTTTGTCACTGAAGTTTGAGCATGTAGGGAAGTGGGGAAGAAGTGCAGTGAATCACAACTACAGCACACAGAAGCTTGATGTGAGCATCCCGCAATGGGCTATGACTGGTTAGTAATTCTACATTGGCTATCTCTCAGCCTTCTTTAATTCATGCTAGGGTATTGTTTACATTTTCAGAATCAAGGCTTCTGCTTATATGCAAAAGTGTATGACTTTTTGCGTTTGCCCTTTTTCTCACTTGCAAGGAAACCACTCTATTTTTCTCTTTGCTTGAATAAAATAAAAAGTGTAATAATACACTCCACCCTCTTAATTCTGAGGACAGGTACAAACCAGAAGTTTGCAAATTACCTCCCTTCCTCTATCCCCACTTCCACAGACACACTTCAGAACTGAAGCTTCTGCTTTCATAAATTTTAGAAAAATTGACTTATTTTCCCTAAAAATTAAAGGCTCAAAATATAACAAATAGCTCCCATATGAAATCTCACAAAGACACTGCAGGGTAAGTGAGAAGATTTTCATGTGACTGTAAGCATATCTTACTTTTCCACAGCTGAGCAGCCCAGAAGTATAAAATATTTATTTTGCCTCTTAAGCAGTTACCAGCTAAAAAGAGAGAGAAAAAAAAAAATCTTTGTGGTAGCTTTTCAGACCCTAACTGTATTTCAGAAGCATAACTCTTAAATGCAATTCTTGTGCAAGAGTCTTAAGCTCAACATTTTAAAATCTAAATGTAAACTTACACTTCATAGATGTAAATTGTGAAAGGGTTTTTTGTTACTTTGTTCCTTTCCTGGCTTTGAAATTTTACCTCAAGGTCAGCTTAGAAAAGGGCTGTACATGGACAGAAGTTGCTGGAATTCAGTGTAAATTTAAAACAGACAGCCACTGCGCAATTAAATGGTGTTTACAGACAGGGTTACTAACATCACTTTATAAAAGCTTCTGATAAAAAGGATGTGCCACTCCAACGCTACGGACCAGAGGAGGATATAGAACAGGAATTTGTCTGAAAGAGAAAACAGCTCTTTGGTGCAAAACTATGAACACTGGTGTGTTATAAGTCAAGATCTTGCAGGTGTTGACACTCCATCTTCCTCCTTCATTAACACAGAGACCAATTAACAATGACCACAGATATTCTGTGCAGGAATTTATAGCTGTAGGTTGTTTTTTAATTTGCTTATCCCCAGTATGTTGTCGTCTCAATTTTGTTAAGTTGCATTGATAGATCTGATGGTGACATATGTTCCACATGGCTGTTTTAGTTCAGCAGGTGCATGCTAGGCTGGATTATGTTTTGTTATGTGCCCAGCTAATGAGATCCAAAAAGCAGTAAAATGTGGTTCCAAGTCAAATGGTCAATAAGTATTTTCTAAGCTAATTTAATACTTCTTTTCAAGACTAGCCTGTTTTGTGATAAAGATGATACTATTGCAATTGATTGGTAATATTTATTCAAATAACTTTCAGAGCTACAGGAAACTTGTAGGAGAGCTACAGCTCACCTCTCCTAGGGATGCCTCCCTCGTGAGGGCTGCGTCTGGGCTTTTTGTCTGGAACCATAGACTGAACTGGGGCAGTTGTACACCTTGGCTGTAGCTGAGGCTTTGGCTTCTGTACAGGCTAATTATGATTGGACTTGGTGATGAAGTAATATTTTTGCCTATTATTACATTATTCTGCTTTTGTTGGTATTTCCCAGTGTTACAGTCAAAGCTTAGAATTGGATTCCTTTTGTTTGTCAGGTGAGATTTTTTTCCAAACTCTTCACTGTTGCTTTCATGATACTTTAATATCTCACATGGAGAGTGAAACAGCAGTGCTAAAGCCTTGTTCTGGTACTATTTGTTGGAGATGGAATCTGTGCGATGTATCTACGAATCTAAGAACTCCCTTGGAAACACAGAAGTGAAAAGGAACAGGTTGGTCATGTCTCTGTGTGTGTTATTACAGAGTGCTGCCATAGGGAAGCGTGACAAGGCCACAGGGTCTCTTAACTAGGGGGATGAGGCTCACCGTTAGCTATGTCAGGGCACACGGTGATAATTCCTCAGAATTTGTACTTGTGGCAATGCA
Source organism: Balaeniceps rex (assembly GCA_013401315.1). Lineage (NCBI taxonomy): Eukaryota > Metazoa > Chordata > Aves > Pelecaniformes > Balaenicipitidae > Balaeniceps > Balaeniceps rex. The sequence continues at coordinate 8,014 of VYZW01012571.1, forward strand.
CTGTTTATCAACTGTTGCCCTCATGGCAGAGTGTGTTTGCTCTCCAGCCAGAAACTTGTCCTATTAACTTAGCCTTGGATTTCAGTTTACAACACTGTCATCTTCAAAGATGGCAGTAAATTCTGTTGATGGAGCGCAGAGATTGCGTTCCAAAGATCTAACTTGGATCTAACCCCTCCCAAGTCGTAAGCCACCTAAACTTCCCTTCTCTTGCTCAGAGCTTCATGCCAATGCAGCACGCAGCCTAATTAACTTTTTTTAAAATGATTGGTTTGTTATTGTTGTGCCGAAACAATTTGGCTGGTTTAAAAGGAAAAAAAAATGAACTAAATCTACAGCCAGCATTTTAAAATTGCAGGAAAAAATGGTCTAAAAATATAAGGACTTCTGCTTCTTTAATATGAACTATTTTTCTGTGGTCACTTCCATATGCTCACTGGGAATTATTTCTGCCTACAGCTGTTTTGTGATATAGAAACAATTCGTTCTGTAACAGCATCTTTATACTTTCCTGTAAGATAGTTACAAGCAATATTTTTGTACTTTGCTACATAAGCTAGATATGATTGCGATGTGTTGTGGATTTCTTGTAAGAGTGACCTTTAGGAAAATGATAGTTGTGTCTCAGGTTTCAGGCAAGATAGCAAAGTGGGCAGCAGTGGTGGCAGCTTTTTGGTGCGGTGGATATTTCAAATCTATAAATGTGTTTGGAGGAAAAAGGATAATAAAATCAGGGGAAAAAAAGGAGCAACAGATACTGGTAGCAATACTGTTCTTTGGCAAGAAAGAGAAGAAACCTGCGGTAGGACAGGGAGACAAGTTGTGAGGAGTGATAGGGTATTGAAGCCCTCAGTATTTGATCTGGGATATGTTGAGGGGACTGGATTAAAGGAAGAGAAGTAATGTTGCAGAATGGAGGTTCTGGAGAGAGATCTGAGTCTTTAGAGCGCTTGGTGCCACAAAGCACCACTGTCTGGGCACCTATAAATAAACTTCTGCTTTTGGGAGGAAGAAGTGGGGGACTGTTGGTTTAGAGCTGCTGCTGTTAACAGGTAAGGAAAGAATCAACAGTGGGATGAAAAACTAGCAAGCTGGATCAATGGTCTTTGATCCATAAAGAGAAGTTCCTAGGCCAGACCTGAAGAACTGAAGGCAACAACTGCCTTCCTGAAAATACAGGTATAAGAGCAAGAAATGCCCCATAAGCTGCCTGCAAAGTTTCCAATGGTTAGGTTTGAACTGTACTGGAAAGAGATGGTCTCCTGAAGGACCTATGGAGAGAGCATCATTCTGATGAATAAAGACTGCTGTGGCAGTCTTGGTGCAGTCTTGGATACTTCAGTTCTATCAAAACGATATTTGTTGCTGATTGCCTGGCTCCTTTTTCTAAATACATGAAAAAAATCTCCTTTGACTAGAAACACTGAGAAATTTACGCTGGAATGCAGGATATATAACCATTTCTTGGGAAACAAGGTTAAAGAGAAAAAAGATTTAAGTTATGATGCAGTTTCATACCTTACTAAATTGCTTCTCATGTATGCATCCTCCTTCTTGCAATAAATGTTGTAGAATAGGAATGGTTCATTAATATGCTGGGCAATGTCTTACGCAGGCTAATGTTACCATACTGATTATTTTTCTAAAAGTCATCCATGGTGCCTGATTTCCTTCAGTATACTTGACAGTGGATGTGATTGCAGGGAACATTTGCATTTGTAACAGTGTTTGGAGTATAGTTCAAACATCCTAACTCTTTTACATAATCTGCAAATTGGGTAGGTTGAACATATCACTTAAATGTCGCATCTGTATTTATTACAGAATCTCCCAAATTTACTCTGAAGTTGTGAGATTATGGGACTATTTAGGATCTCTGTATTTATGTTCCTTTAAACTCTCTTACATAGCTGTCCATGCAGAAATGTTTGTGCCTTTCAGAGTGAATGTTTTTTCTTTTGCTTACCTTTGCTTTGTGGAAGCCAGTCTCTGGGATTTTCGGAAGTTGTGAAAAGCATCTTCGTTTCAGTGGTACAGCACGATTTCATTCTGATCTGTCTGTGGATTAGTGTATTTTCATCCTTCTCCCATTACAGTAAGAAGGAAAAAATAGTTTTTTTTATGGCAAAACATGCAATTCAAATGTAAACAATTTTCATTATTTATTCCTTCAAGTGAAAATTTCCTTTCCTCAAAATATTGTTAGGATCTTTGTGCAGGTCAGGAAAATGCAGACATCCATGAATAATACTTGATCTAAATGTGTGTATTCATTACTGGAGCAACATCATGTAGGAAAAGTGAGAGTCCTGTCATTTTTTTCTGGACAATCAGATTTTTATCCTTAGGCCACTGTTTTCTCCCTTTCAGTGGTTGTCCAAGATATTAGTATATCAGTAGTCTATTAATCATCATTCCTTACTCTCTAAGAAAATATTCTGTGTGTGGAGTGGGTACAAAATTCCTCATTAATTGTACAACTAGGTGTGCTATTACTGTTTTCACCCATAAATCCAGACCTGCCAATATTTTAGGTACAAACCTAAAATGAAATTTCTAACATCAAGCCTGCACAGAACAAAACTTTGGCTGCCAACTGCTATTATAAACAGGCATGCTGAGAAGCCAAAGGGCTACAGTAGGAAAGTGCTGGTTTTCTGTTCAGTGGCCAGTCTTCTGTAGTGGGATTCCTGGATAATTGGGCCCAAAGGGTGGTGGTGAATGGAGTTAAATCCAG
>VYZW01012589.1:2595-67411 GCA_013401315.1 Balaeniceps rex
AACATCAAAATTACGTGGATAGATTTTTGGTGACAGCTGCTGTCTACGACTTGAACTGGCCTTGTTTCTGTTCTTGAAACACAAAAATTATTTCTTAGAGTGAACTTGCTTGTCTTGTCACTTTTCTCTCTAAAATGCTCATCTAGAACAGTATTTCTGTGTTTTGAGTGGGAGGGACCACAAGTGTGACTAAACAAAAATTAATAAACATTATCCTAGGTTACTTTAAATGAAAGACACTGAAAGAAAGAAGTTCACTTTGTATATTTGATAGCAAAATTTGCATGTTATATTTTTCCTGATTTCACTACCACTCTTTCCATATATAATAAATTTCCACAGTTTCGTGGGGATATTCTCATATTGTGGAGGCAAATTTTTGTTACTTTATACAGAAATTCAAGCTGTGGTTTGTGATAGATCAAAGTTGCAATCAAATTTAACACAACTGTTTCTTTCTTTGCAGTCTTAACAGAGGCTGTGTGTTTACTAATCATGAAAGACTGTAATCTGTGTTTTGTTTAAGCATCCAGAACATAACCAGAACACCACGACTGTTCAGAACAAGAACTGCAACTGCTTTTGCGAATTTGCACTGTTTATGCAGAGGGCTCAGTGTCAAGGTTGCCAGTGGACAGGTTACGTGAACCAGAAAATAGTTTGCATCTTTCTTTAAGTTACTTGCATTTTTTTTCCACAGCTTAGTTATGCTAAGGATTCACTAGTATTGCTATAAAAGAATAATAAAAAGGATAAGGAGACTTGGCAGAACCAATGTTAAAATTCATAACAACTTAAAATTAAAGTGTTTGGATATATAAACATTCTGCTTGTTGCAAAGATAATACATAAATATATATGCACTTAATATTGTTCACTGTGCGTATGTAAGTGCATATATATTTAACTGCTGTAGAATGCCATGAGGCTTTTTTTGCATAAGAACTCTTCTGCATTCAGGATGGTTTCTGGCAGGATTTTTCTTGATGATGGAAAATAAATCAGTTGGCTCCTTTTTGTTGTTGTAAAGGATGTAATTGTACACTTGCTTGCAGTTCTATATTTTACTTACTATAATAAATATCTACTGTATCTGAACAGGTTACTGTCAAGCAAGTAGTATCTTACACTATGCTCATGGAGACAATCAGCAATCACACTTATTGCAAGCAGGTAATTTAAAGAACAACAAAAAACCCAAACCACTTTTCNCAACAAAAAACCCAAACCAATTTTCCTGAATATATAAAGGTGCAATAGAGTCTTAACGTAAATACCGGTTTTAAATTATCAGGAAGAACGGCCCTTGGTACTGGCATTAGTGCAGGGAAACGCCCAAATCCAGAAGAAGAAACTCAGAGCGTTGGACCAAAAGTCCAGCGACAGAGCACAAATTAAACTGGTAAGATCTGAGACACCTTAAAGTTATCCTGTTAATGAGTAAATTCCTGTACGGATTTTGTGTCTATGATAACATTTATATCACTGCAATGCAAAGGATCCTAAATTATTGCTGTAAATATTTCAGTTCCAGGTACTGTACAAACAAACAATACAAAATCCTGGCTCTAGAGAATTTACGAAGTATGAGATAGGAAGTAGTTATAAAAATAGAACCAGACCAAAGATTATCAGACACAGATCGAGGTGTTAATGAAAGCGAGATGGATAAACTGTGGTTGCATATACATTAGCAGAGCTGCTTATGTAGCTTCAGTTACTCTCTGCTCCCGCATCTCACCTTAAGTTGTGCCAGCAGCACTGTTTGCATGAATGTATGGTGACCTGAATCAGAAGACTAATACAACTTAAAAGGAAAGGCTCAGGGCCTGGATTAGAGTTTTAGATATACAAGCGGACTAAGCAGAACACGTTTTAGAGAGACTGCGGAAAACCTGCAAAATGCTGATGTAGTTATTGCATGCAAAGATGTAGGGACAAGAATGATTTGAAGACTCGAGCATTTGTCATTGGTCTGTAACCTACGCAGGATGCTCAGATTGCCAAAGTTTGTCAAGAAAAGCTGTGGTGAAAAGTACTTGAATTTGGAGAAGGAGGCATTGCTAGATAGATATACACGAACAGGTGTGAAAATGTGTAGAGAGAAGCAGTAATTTGGAGGAGGAGTTTGATTGTGTGAAATCATCAACACAGAGAAGGTAACTGGATTTTGTGTTTTGGATAAAGTTACCTAGGAACAGGATAGAGAAAAGAGAAGGCCAAAGATGTTATACCCCTTCCCCCAGTGAGCTTGATTCGGGGAGGCATAAGGAAGATGACCTGAAAGACAAGTTAAAGAGTAATTACTTAGGAGGAAAGCCAAAGAATGGAGGGCTGTCTGAAACAAGAGGGGACCAGATTTCAAGACTAGGAGTATGGCTCCTTATCTCTTACCAAAAAAAAAAAAAAAAAAGGTTAAGATTTGGTCATTACGGCGTTTGAAGAATAAGTAAGAATAGCCCATAGGTGAAATAGCACATGGAGAGACTTTGGTAGAATTGGAAGATAGGGATTCCATACAGCAAGTATAGAAGATGCATTCAGCATCTCTAGAGATAAAAAGGGAAATTCAATCCACTTCATTTGGATTTGACAGCAAGATCTAATTTTGCTTGTTATGTGGTGTCAGCACTTTGACAAAGTTATTGCAGTGCATTATGAACAATTGTGTTGTACTGATTCGATTCAGTGAAGAACCACAGCATTGTTTCCATAATGCCTGTCACTTGAAGTGAGCTGAGACCTTAGCGATTGATCCATCTGCTATTTTCTCACATACTGGAAGCACTGTAAACTGTGCTTCTGTGTTCTCAAACTGATTTCTGGTACTCGGATGGGCCTGAGTGGAACATAATTCCAAGAGAGTCCATGTTTCAGTAGCTGTCTAATCCTTAGTACGTGTAGATTCATTCAGCATCCATGTTTTGTATTGCAGAATTCCTTAGGTGCTCGTGTCTGTGTAGAAGAAGTGCCTGCAGAGCGAACGTCTGGTTCCTGTCTAAGCTCTTTTTCAATTGAGAGACAGGTTGGAGGGGTTTCTAGTTTGGCAGAGGAGACTGATTTTTGTTAGGGGTGTTCAAAGTATGCTGCAAAAGCATTCTAGTCAAATACAAAAATGAGCCAAGATACTACTCAAAAACACTGCTGGCAAAAGGATGTGCCTCTTCTGAATAGCACTAAAGTACAGAGGATGTTGAGTTTCTCTTTTTTTCTTTTTCTTTTCCTTTTTTTCCTTCCCCTTTTGGCCTCTAAGGAGTAAGAAATAAGAATTCCGAGTATTTGGGCCAGTAGAAATGGGGACAGGGCTTCCTGCACTGAGAAGGGGGGAAAGAATATTGGTCCCTTGAATTATTTCTGCCGTCTTCAAAGACTCAGACAAACTGCTTAAGAATAATCTTTTTTCTTTTTTCTTGCAGCATCATTGGAAGAGAAGATACTACTCAAAGAACACATGTGACAAAATTCCTGCTACTCTGTATTGGAACTAAAGTGTTGTGAGAGTACTTGTACTAAAATGACACACTTTTTCATAAATTATTTTCAATTGTTTTCAGTTGTTGTAAACAAGTCCAATTTTTGGAATGCATTATTTCTAACTGCATTTCTATGGTTTTTAACTTTTTAATGACTCTTTCACAAAGGGCAAATCAAGCTTTGTATATAAAGTATTTGGTGAAGAATTTGCTAAATTAATGTAAATATAAACATTCATGATTAGCGATAGACCCATCAATATATTTTTGATAATCTTTCATGTATATGGAGTAGGAAAAGCTGTAGTGATGTTATGTAAAATGGATGGACATAGAAGGTTTTGAAGTTTTAAAATTGTTATTATTTTTAGATTCCAGAACTTGACCTCTGTATGATCAACTTCATATTTTCATAATGTAAGTGCTTAGGACCGTGTTTAATCAAATACAGTAGAGTTGTAACCTTTATTAATCGCATCTGTATATAAGTCATATGCCAATTTTTTGTCAAGTTGTAAAATTTTCATGTATATGTCCAGTCCTTGTATTTCCCAGTTGCCTTGTTCAGTAATGACATACCTTGTTAATAAAAGAAAATTGTGTATATATAGATACATACGTCTGTCTTTTGTGTACACTGTTGCACCAGTACATATTTCCAAACAAAACTGTTTCAGGAAAAAAGAAGGGAAATGTAATTTTTAGACTTAATCTGGAAGCCATGAACAGTGAACTATATTACCTTTCACTTCAAGTTTCATGATACTGAAGCAAAATGCTATGCAAATTATTCAGGCCTTTTTGTTGAAATTGCATGCATGTATGTATTCTTACCATTAAATGTTTTTCACCAATGTATTTATTAAGTGTTTCTTCAAAATCTTGGGGCGTTTTTTTTGCTATAACTGCTATTTGCTTGATAGCCCAGTAGTCTTTCCTGCATTGCAGCTAATTTGCTGCTCTTTGAGGATGTTGATTTCTAAAAACACATAGGGTTTGCTGACTACTTGGTCAATACTGCCTCAAATGTTTAGAGAAGTTGTATCTAAATGTTTTCTCAGACCATTAAGGTCTCTGAAGAAGCAGTCTGAATTACTATGTTTTACATATAACTAGGTCAGTTACCTACTTGAGTGGGTGCACAAATTAATTCTCTCATGGGAGGAGTTAATTATCTGGTTCTTAGTATCACAGGGATGTCTTCCAGTCGTGGGGCACTTCTGTGTGTCAGTTTAAAATTCAGACCAGATTTATGGGTTGACAACATACGCAGTGGGGCACTTGCTGCAGAATAAAACTGCCATGGTTCTGCCTGTTCCTAGATATTAGATCATAATAGTTAATGTAAATATCTCTGCATACTGATTTGGATACAATAGCAAAATCAAAAGTACTACTAAGAAAATACAGGCATGTTTACTGTCTTGAGGCAGATAATCTTTGACTGATCTTGAAGGAAAAAAAAATCTCAACAGTGAGAATGGAGAAGCAGATGTTAAGTATTTTCCACAGATCAGTCCAAGTTAAATGGAGAGGTTTCCTAGGGACATACATAATCAGTAAAATAAACAATTCTTCTGTTCGTTTAAGTAGTCTGGGGTGGGGGGGGGGAAGACTATAGGCCTACACTGTCTTAGGAAGTGTTTTATTCTGTCAAGACAAGATCATATTGGATTTTTTCTGCTGACTTATATTAAAAAGAAATCACACCATCTAAATGAAATATTCCACCTAGCTTTTCTGAATGAATAGGCTACGAAACTCCCACAGAGAAACTTCTTCAAGGTAAGACATAGGCTTAAATATCACCTTTCTCCCAACTGGCCTTGGAAGTTCAATAGGTGAAAGAAGAAATTTCCAAAGGAGTTAATTTCTATGGTAAGTTAATTCCGCTCTCCTTAGATGCTAAAAGGAGGATTCCTCTTCTTGGTGTAGGCAAGTCCTTAGATTAGCAAAGGAAAATCTGTGATGAAGATGCTGTTTTGCATGCTGGCTTGAATGAGTCCTGGTGTCAGGACTGCAGTGGAGAAGCAGTCTGCAAGTAAGTCAGTGTGAGAGAGGGGAGAAGTTGCCTTCTGAGTAGCAGTAGCTTCATAAAAGCCCTTTGCTTCATATTCTTCCCCCCCACTAGCACTTGCTGTGACCACAAAAATAAGACGTTGAGGCTTTGGCTTGCACAGAAAAATTGACCAAAAACTATTGTAAAACGCAGAGGTTTTCTCCCCCTGCCCCCACTATCCCCTTGTGATTTTCAAGGAGGAGTTGGACATGTGTTATGAACCCGGTATGGATAAGGGCCAGGATATTGACCTCTCCGCCAGAAATGGAGCTTAAAGTATTCCTCAAGAAAGCTCCGTTCCCAGGGGATTTAGCTGGCCCTTCCCTGAGCTGGTAGGGGATGGGGAGAGGACTGTTACAGACTGATGTTTTTTGGGAAATCAAACCCGAGGAGAATGTACTCTGGAAGCGTGCGGGGATAACTGTAGCTGATATTTGTGATGAAAAAAATAACTTTCCAATGTCTTTAAGCCTTCAGAAACTGAGTGTTTCCAAGGGAACTTGCGTGGCCTGTCTTGTACTGGTGCTATCTGCTTACAGAGGTTTATGAAAGGAGGGGAATGAAAGGAGTTAAATTGAGAGCAAACCTGCGAAGGCCCTGCAGAGGGGATCCTGGGCCAATTTGGAATGAGAAGTACCTGCCAGTCAGAAATCAGAACCGAGTTTTATGCTGAGCTTAGCGACAGAGTTGACTGGTTTCTGTTGGAGAAAAGTGACATTTATGTGAACCTTCCTGTAACTTAGAAATTCTATCTGTACTGGGCAAGAGCACGGAGCAACAGCGAGCTGCAATACACACGTTTACCGCTTCCCTACCTTGTCAGGAAAAGGCAGTTTGGAAGCAAAAGCCGGGTGCCCACACTGCTCCCCTGGGTGGTGGGTTGAGGCCTGGCTTCCATCACGGTGGCCTTGCTGTAGCTGTCTGCAAACACCTGGAGAATTGTATCCCTGTATTTACAGGTAGTTTGAGCTACTGAAAGTGATGCACAGAGGTAAAAAAAGAAACAACAAAAAAACCCCAAAATGCCTTCAAGTTTTTGATGCATGTTTTAAGTAAAACTACTGTTGTTGCCTATTTATTAAGCTCTGTGAGCTTTATTATTTTAAAATTATACTTTAAAATTTTGTGGTAAATTAAACTAAAATGTTGCGTGCTGTGCATATACTTGAAGCAGTTTTTCCTACTTGATGTAACTTTAAAGTCAGAGCAACTCCGTCACCTTTTTTGAGTACGAGATAAAAGGCAAAAAGACATCCTTTGCATACATTACAAGCTATACAAGTACAGGCATCAGGAGGGACACAGTTATTCCCTGTGTGCTGTGGTTCGCAGAGCGACACGACCCAAGTCTGGCCTCAGCTGCTGCTTGTCCCTTGCAGCTGTGAGCGCCCGGTGTGACAGGCAAATCTGCGGGGACCCCAGCCTTCGGGGGGGACCCCAGCCCAAGCCCTAAGCGTGCCTGCGTTACAGCTCGGCCTCGCTTCGTGTGCGCTTGGGAGCAAACTGCGGCTCCAGGGAGAGCATGACCCCCTTCCCCTTTCCAACCTGCCTGCTCTGCTCGCCGCTGTTTTGCTCTCGGTCTGTAGATGGTGCTGTGAGCGCCGGGCCGGCGCGGAGCCCCGCGGTGCCCGGGGTAGGCGGGGGTTTGGCAGGGGGGGCCGTGGGGCGAGCCCGCCGGCCGGCCCCCCGGCCCCCCTCCTGGCAGGGAGCAGTACCGAGCGCTGTCTGCACGGCCTGCAGGGAAGCGATGTGCGGGGTCATCTTCTCGTGGACATTTAAGGCTGCCCTGGAGTGAGAACTTTGGTTTTATGAAGGAAAAAAACAGGTCTTAAGTCATCCAAAATATTCTGCTTGCAGCTGGGGAAGGGGAAATACGTAGAAATGATAGAATTTCAGTATAGCTGCAATAATAGCCACTGTGGTTTTCCAAATCGGAAACCAAATCTCTTCTATGACTCTAAAAGTTGCTTTTCAGGAACGCTGCCCTGTGTGCTTGACTGCATAAACATGTATTCTCTTTTTCAATATGCTCTGCCTAGAGATTACTTAAAAACTGGCTTTTGAAAACATAGTCAAGCTTTTACCTACCTGAAACATTTACTAGGCTGTCTCTGTCACTCTTGGCTCTGCTCTATCACGGACCTGCTAAGCAGCCTCAGGTGAGTCTCTGCCCATTCCTGAGGCCTTTGTGCACAAGCTCTTGCTGGTAGCCATGTGGTTCTGCTTTGTTACAGATTAGATTAGATTAGATGAGATGAGATGAGATTAGAAGAAGTAAAAAAGAGAATGAGAACCTTCTCTCTCTTGTTTATGCTCCTTATTTCCAATAGAAAAGTATTGTTTGGGCAAGAATTCCCTCCCTTAAAGGACCAAGCAAACAAAATTCTCACACTTTAGCTATTACCTCAGCTTGCAACTCGATTATTTATTGCAATTTTTTTCCAGAAATTCAAAATTTCAAAGGTGGTGAAAATTTCTGGGTAGAGGGGAAATTTACATCGATCTAAAAAGCACAGGGAAACCTTAAGCACACATAGATAATTTTAATGTTGATTTTAAGGCATCCAAGCTGCTGGGTTTGAATTGTGTGCACCACAAATGCAAAATTAATTCAATATTAAATTTAAAAATGCAAATAGAGTTGCTTTCAGTATTTTTTGCAAAATCTCCTGCAGAACAGAAAGATGGAAGATGCAGAAAAGAAAATGGAAAAGATACCCAAAAGGAGCTCCTCTCTTCAGGATGCTGTTGCTTGCTTTGCTTGCAGTAGGTCTTAGTGCAAATTTCACAATCCAAAACTCTTACAAAAGAGCTGCAAAACGCCAAAGTGCAGCCAATGTGCGGGATCATGTCTGAAGACCTGCGGTTAGTAGAAGCTTGTGCACCTAATGCCAGAAGTAAATTATACTTTTCTCTGATTCTCTTATCTCTGCTAATTACACCTAGCACAAGAAGGTAATCTTGTTAACTGTGATTATTCTGAGTGGGAGTAGCCGGTAAGCACATAAATAATTAATAAAAGAGCAATTTATAGTCAGCAATTACGGAGAGGGAGGATTTTCTTCAGGTCTGTTTGGCTTTCTAGAGCTTCAAACCACGCGGTCATCGCAAGGTCTTTAATTGCCTGGGTTATATGTGTTTCTCAAGTGCCTTTTACCCCGTCCACACTAGGAATATTTTTAAGCAAAGTCATCTTTACCTGGTGGTAGGTAGAAACAGAGCACTGCTCTGAGGAGCGGCTTGCCCCAGCAAACTTCATTAATGTTGCATTCAGACCTCAGGGTGACTGCTACACACAGAGGCAGGAGATTTCAAGGAAGCTTGGCGAATGGGTGGAAGAAAGATGATGGAAGCAGGGAAGGATTTTACAGAAACCTTAGAGAGGGAAGAAGGAAAATTAAAGGGACAGTGTAAGGTAAGTAGCCAGCTGAAGGGAAGAAGCAAAAAATCAGATAAGAAATGGAAGTGCATTGGCAGGTGAGGGTGCATGGGTAAATTTTAGCATCCATTGTGTCTTGACTAACTGGATAATTAGTCCTTCTACAACATGAGCCTTTTCTGAGGGGGTGAGAAGGGGAAGAAATGATCCTTTGCCATTATTTTAGGTATTACACAACGTTACGATTTTCTGAAATACTTACAGTGCATATGGCTTTGGTTTCCAAGTGTTTGGGAATTTTGATGGTTTTGGTCCCAGTTCTACTGTCAGCCCCTCCAGGGAAGAGTGTTATGAGGTAGTACACCCAGCTTCTCTCCCTTCTGCACCCGCCGGGTGCTTCAGCGTCCCCGTTGTGCGCTCTGCCAGCTCAGCAAAGCACAGCTGGGTGCTTAGGAAGGTGGACCACCTCGTGCAAAGTATTTGCGTATGTGAATTTTTTTGTCATTAGCACAGTCAGGCTTTGATTTTATTTGTGACATCGAATGCTACTAATTACAGTGCTTACTGATGAGGGGACCCACTCCTTTGCCACGGCTCCTGTTGCTAGACTTCTGCCCCCGAAGCTGGAGCTCATGAGAAGCTTTTCCTCTGTGCCGCACGCCTGTTGAGGCAGAACAAGCTGTGATTTTAGGTGCTTGCTGAGGATGTGGTGTTAGGTGCTTACTGAGGGTTTTGGCCAAGTTCAATAGCTACGGCATCCAGCTTGGCTCATGGGTAGCAAGGGGAGCATTGAGCAGAGGGGCTGCATAACAAGAGCCATGCACAGGGCAGCACACACCTTGCAGTCAAGCAGAGTAGCCTGGCCTGCCCCGCTGTGGTCCGAGTCACCGTAGGGAGAATTAAGGACCATTCCTTAATTCCTTGTAGCTGCCTGGGCTTGAGCAAAGGGCTGGCTCGCTGGGGGACAGCTGCCATTAACAGGGCTCTTTGTGGGCTCCAGATAAGACTTAGAGCCTGTAAATGGTCACACTTTGGAAAGCGTTGGTTTAATCCTCTGGTTTAAGGACAAATGTGTTGAGTAGAGGTGTAAAAAAAAAAAAATCAACTTACAATTGGTAGCGGAAAAATTACCTTAGTGCGTGTTTGAAGGTAGTATCTGAAAGATTCATTACAGTTTTATGCTCCATACCATAAAATGTCACCTGAAGTAATAAAGTCTGTAGACAGAAGAAAAATTGTCGAAATGTTATCTTTATGACTGTGTAGCATTTGCACCGCAAGGCATTTTGTCATGTGCTTACAGCCCTAATCAAACATGTATTTGTGGATCCAGATAAAGAATAATGCAATTTTGAAACCACAACAGTACTGCTTGATGAACTCTCATTTAATTCACAGTTTACTACCACCAACAGAAAATCCTGGGCTGATTCTCAAGGCTGTGTGCGCACGTTCCTTGGAATCAGTGGGCAGATAGAGTATGCACTGGTGAGAGAAGTCGCTCTCCTCTTTCTGCTCTCATTAACGTATGTGGGAAATCATGACAATAATGAAGCCCTGGGAGATGTTTCATATGCCAAGACTTCCAAATTTGCATACATAACCTCAGGATCTAAATCCAGATTTAGAAGGTTTCTAAATAATTAATGACAGCAAAATGTAGTCAGAGTATCAGGTTTGACCAAATTATTTCTCATCTGAAACTGATACAATAACGTCTTTCCTACAGGTACCATGGGTCTGCGGCTCATGCCCAAATTCAACCTACTACTCTCTTCACCTGGGCTTCAGCTGTTAGACACACTGAGCACCTATAATCTCCCCAGAAATGAGCTAGCAACAAAATACGCAGGTGTGTGGGTTTATCTGTGTAGACTGTGTCCCAGGTTTAGGTTCTCCTCCCCGTGATCTGAGCAGAGCCTTGAGTCTCACCTCCGGCCACCCTGGTGAATGCTCCAAGTCTAGACACAGTTCCCTGTGTGTAGAGCCAAGCCTCAATTCCTAGGCATTTTGCATTGTTTGGTGGGTCCTGTTACTAGTTAGCGTGATTTATGTTTTACTATCGCTCCTGCGAGAGCTGGCATCGTCGTATGGAGCGTATTTACAATGGAAAGAGATTCCTGCGGCTTCACTGAGGTGGTGGTGGATTCCATTCCCCATGTATCTTAGCTATTTTTATCAGACGATCTGGGGTGAGTTTCTGTCTCTACAGATATCATGACATGATGCATTTTAACGTGGCAACGATTACGATCCATAAGTTTCTTTCAGCCTCCAGTGTCCCAAAAAAGAAACCCAGATTCCCCCCCCACCCCCGCCCAAAGAAATCTTCCTTGTATGCAAGGGTGCTCATTTCCAAACCAGTCTCTTCTCCCAGGACAAGTATAGATGAATGGGTCCTTTTTTCTCCGATGATAACTGCAGTCTGACGAGTGTGGCGTCTCCACTGGATGCTGGAGGCCAGGCAGGGGTGGGATCTCTTCCCGCTGGAATCCCTGCCGCGCCGTGCGTTGCGACGAGAACCCGCTGGCAGAGTTTCCCTCCAATCTCCCTCTCTAATGTCTATCTGTAGTTCTTGTGCCCGTCTGTGCACAGCAGAGTAGGCTGTGCTGTTTCTAATTAAGAAAAGCATTTTGAAATATCCCTTGAATCCTTGACCTTCAGGATTCCCTCAGATGACATCCCTCTGATCTAGGGAGAGCTCTCTCACGAGTTGCCACTCTTCATGTGAAAATAGGTAGGGTGTAATTTGCAAATATTTATAAAGTTCTGTTCTGGCTAATTGAAACTGCTGTTAATTGCTCATGATTTCAATCCAGACAGCTGGTTTGTTTTTCTGCACCGCTCCCACAGGAGAAGTTGCATTACTCAGTGCCGCAAACCCCCAAAGGCCTGCTGGTTTGCATAGCACATTGTCTATCTACCGCATTTTCAGTAACACTTGACTGAGTAGTAAAGGCGACCGTGGCTGTTCCAGGCATTGAGACAGAGAATAGACAATATGTAAAGCTCTTTGGCTTTGAGAATTTGGGAATGATTGCACTGGGAGTCGAATGAGCACGGAGAGGAGGAGGAAGCAGAGCTGTCTGCTGGGGCTCTGAGCAACACGGCAGACCTCGTTAGGAGGGTAGATGTTATAAAGCCTCTTAAACGGTAATCTGAGGGTAGTTGGACTTCAGCTTTGACTTGGACTGACTCTCCAAAGGTCAGGATGGATATACTTCACTGCTGCAGAGCACATTTCACCAGAAAACTATGCATGGGTGGGTAGATCCCACTGGACAGCTAATGAGCAGGAATGGCACGAGAAAGGGCATGACAGGAAAGCTGAGGGATGTTACTCCTGAGAGACAGCTATGAGAAGAGGGGGTGTTAGGAGCAACCAGGAAAATTCAAGCAGTTGCAGCAGAAGAGGAGAGATCATTCAGGGCCCAATAAATCAATAAGGTGATCAACAGCCACGTAATTACAAGAATGTTACAAATGACTGAAACACAGCAAAGAACAAAAAGACAGACAAAAGGAAGGGAATCTGCTGTATATACACACATATATGTGTGTGTGTGTGTGTGTGTAGCCTTGTATATAATAAAAGGAATAGAGAATCAATAAAAGCAGCAGTGCTCTCGAAGGGAAAAGATTGATGAGTTGGATATTGCTGTGGAACTGAATGTCTCATTAAAGACAGTGAATGAAAAATGGTCTCTGAAAATGGGAAAAAAAAATAGAAGAAACTGAAGTGAAATCCAGACAGCAGGAAATTCAAAGCACCTACATATAAGTAAAGACACTACTCCAGCTGCATCTACGGGACCGTCTCGCACCCCAAAGAGATTTGTGCCGTTGCCTTCAGCTCACAGCACCGTGCGGTGGCCTCTGCCAGCTCTGTGACCCTCCCTGCGAGAGCAGCCTCATCCACACAGCTGAGGCTTGGGCCCAGGAGAGACGTCTGGATTGGGCTGCAATGTAGGCAAACACGCGCGGTGGCATTCAACAGGAAAGGCCTAGAAACCGCAATGCTGCTGGCTCCATTGCTTGCAGTGGCTTCGCTCCCGGACCCTCGTTGCTGTCTTAAGATCAGGCAGGATGAAGCTGGAGGCAGAGCCTGATGGAGTCTTGTGGGGGGCGGTTAATCATGCCTGGTTGACCTGATGAGTCGGTCACCTTCCTTGGGCTTTACATTAGGGCTTTGTTTTGCAGGCAGGGTGGGCCAGGAGGGCTCAGTTCCCCCGCTTCACACCAGGGCTTTACCAGCCCTGCCTGGCCAGCAAGCCTCACAGCTCCCAGCCCTCAGCCAGCTGCAAGGATGCTCAGCTGTGTCTGGGGAAACAGGGCATGAGGAATAATTAGTTCAGGCCAAGCAAAACCTAAGTAGTCTACAGCAGGAGCTAGCAGTGTGGGACATCTCGGTCAGTTCGTGAGCAAAGGAACGAGTATAGGTCAGATCCAAAGCCCCCTGATGGTAAGAGAAGATGCCCAGTGATTTGGGCTTTTGGCTATGCACTTCCCATGGCTGCACAAACTTCAATGCATTGGGGCATCTTAAGCACGTACTAAACATGACATATGTGATTTAAGCTACTTTTTGTTTCTCCCGGGACTGCTAGTTTTGAGGTGCTTTTAGGAAAAACTCAGTAGGTTAAACTGAGAAAAAAATAGCCTATCTCAGAAGAAGGGCTATGTCTAAAGGAAGCTGGAAAAAACAGACAGATCAACAGAAATTTTGATAAGTTTTAATTGTAACACATAGAAAAACAATGGAATGAAAATACTTTAGATAGAAAAGGGGTTTATTTGGATCATTCTAACTAATATCCACCCTATTCCTGTTTATATTTGATATATTATACAGGGTAAAATGTCCTCATTTCATTTTTAAAAAATGGCTTCATGCACATAAATTGTACCATCCACCCTTTTTTTTGAAAAAAAAACCTCAAAAACCAAAACCCAAAAAACCAGACTTTTATAGCTAGCAGTTGTATTAATTTGGGAAGGATGGTGGAAGTCAGGGGAAGAGACAAATACACACATCTGGTATGTATGAAAATCATTGTATTGTCCATTCCTTATTTATTTTCATCTCGCACTGTCTTTAATGGCAAATGCTAAAGACTGCACAACTACAGAAAATACCGAGGAGACAGAGTACACCCAGTAAGACCCTCCAGCCAAACTGAAACTCCCCATAAGTTCTCCATTAATTAAAATCTCTACAGATGGGTTCCCTTAATTGTAGAAAATGGAATACAATCCCTATAATTAACTCTTCACTCAAAGGCTTTTTCTCCCCCCAGCATCTGGAAAGAGCAGCAGTGATTTTTTGGCACCTCGCTGCCGGAGGCTACTGCTGCCTCTCCAAAGCAACCTGCTGCCCAGGGCCCCACACCAAAACCAGTCTCATCTCTTCGCTCAGAATCCTCCAGCAGCCCTACTGCACTGCACCAAGATGTTTTTGTCTTTGTGTGGATCACAACACCACTATCCGCTAGCGCAATGCCCATTTCTCTTCGCCGTGGAGGGAAATGTTGGTTCTTCTCTAAGGTCATCTCCGCCTGGGCTGGAGGGCGAGCACCTCTCCTCCGCTGCAGCGCGGGGGGAGATGCCAAGCTGTGGAGCGCATGGTATTGAGGAGTAACCAAAGAAGACTTGCTGTGCCCCTTGGAGCAGCAGGTGGTTTTTGGGGCAGACCTTGCCTTATGATGAGTTTGTGAAGCATCTAGCAGTGCAGCACCAGCAGTCCATGAGGATTGCCAGCCAGTTTGTGGGAATTTCTGCCTCTGTCTCCAGAGCTTACAGTTTCTTCCAGCACAGCTCTGATGTGCTGCCTTTTCTCTCTGTTCCTATAACTAAAAGCCTTTGACCAATCCCACAGCGTTTCATGTCCTGGTTACTGCCTCTTTCTCCTCTTCCATCGACTGTCCCCTCTTGTTACCACCTTTCTTTGCGCACTCCAAGTCCTATAATTGTCTCAGCCTTTCTCGTGCAGAGAGTCGTTTTCCCTCCATTAGCTGTATCCACTACGCAGCACTGAATCCCATCTGCTGTCCTGCCTTTTCTTCTTCCGTCTCATTGAGTCAGAGCCCCAGAGCGGGGCACAGTGGAGGAGAACGAAATGGCCTCCTCCCTGCGGCAGCTGTAAAACTGTGGGTCTTTTTCTTCTTTTTTCCTTTCTGCTGCAGTGTGAGGCTCTGTGGCACAGTGAAGAAAACTTCCCGAGAAATGTACTGCAGTGCCAGGCAAACTGAAAATCATGTGCTCCAACCCTAAGGTGAGCAGATGGAGAAGGGCGTCCCTCAGCTTGTGTGCACTGCTGCTGGTGACACAAACGACCAAGGCATTGGGTATGGATGGGCCCTGATCTCTAAGGGTATGGTAACTATTACCAGGAGCAGCTGCTACAGAGAGCACTTACATGCACTGCTTAGATAAGGGTTAAGTCGTCACCACTGGTCTTAAATGTCCTTGGGCTACGCCACAGGTGGACCACATGGATGGAAGAAGCAGTGGCACCTTGCATGTGGTGTATTTCAGCACTGAAGCCTGAAGCAATGTATTCCAGGAGGAATACAGCCAGCAGGAGTAGGGAAGTGATCGTGCCCCTGTACTGGGCACTGGTGAGGCCGCACCTCAAATACTGTGTTCAGTTTTGGGCCCCTCACTACAAGAAGGACATTGAGTTGCTGGAGCATGTCCAGAGAAGGGCAACGAAGCTGGTGAAGGGTCTGGAGAACAAGTCTTGTGAGGAGCGGCTGAGGGAACTGGGGTTGTTTAGCCTGGAGAAGAGGAGGCTGAGGGGAGACCTTATCGCCCTCTACAACTACCTGAAAGGAGGTTGTAGCGAGGTGGGTGTTGGTCTCTTCTCCCAAGTAACAAGTGATAGGACGAGAGGCAATGGCCTCAAGTTGTGTCAGGGGAGGTTTAGATTGGATATTAGGAAAAATTTATTTACTGAAAGAGTGGTCAAGCATTGGAACAGGCTGCCCAGAGAGGTGGTGGAGTCACCATCCCTGGAGGTGTTCAAAAAATGTGTAGACGTGCACTTTGGGACATGGTTTAGTAGGCATGGTGGTGTTGGGTTGACGGTTGGACTAGATGATCTTAGAGGTCTTTTCCAACCTTAATGATTCTATTCTATTCTATTCTATTCTATTCTATTCTGTTCTGTTCTGTTCTGTTCTGTGCTATTCTATTCTATTCTATTCTATTCTACTTTTGATCATGTACCAACTTGCCCAAGGAGCTTTGCAGCTTTTTGGGAAAGCCAGGGCACACCATCTGGAGAGAGGTCATGTGGTAGGAGAGTTTCAGGGGAACCATGGGCCTGGAAGGAAAGTGGATACCTGGGGTCACTCTGCAGATTGCAGCCCTTCCTAATATTGGTGTGGACCTTGGAGGATCCACAGCTTTTCATGCCTCCATGAACACAGGGCAGCTCTCCAGAGGGTGTGTTCCTCTTACAACTCCTTTCTGCCCGCTACGACCAACACGGGTCCTGGTATCTTGTCTTGGAGGAGCTTCTGCGGAGATCCTTGTTCTCGGGGCTTGCAGGCGTGTCAGAGCCGTTCTCCGGGGAGCCGTGGGAGCGTGGGACCAGCCGCAAGGCTGACGTGCATGGTGGCTGCAAAGGCTCCCCCAGAGAATTGCATGAGAGGGGCACGGGGTGCAGAGGGCTGCCTTCCTCCCCACCAAAACTAGAAAGATGAAGGCCTCTGCTGGCAGTTCAGAGCACATCTAGCTCACAAATGCATGTGTCGCAGACAAAGAGACTCAAGAGAAGACATGCTCACACATGAACCTGAGGCAGGGGCTGCAAAGCCACACAACATCTTGCCCACGGACTCAACTAAGAAAATGTACTTCATGCAATGTGGGGTCTCCGAGCCAGCCCTGACCAGGAACAGCACTTTCAAAAGGGAAGAATATGTACAGGGCAGGGGGGTAATAATAAAAAAAAAACCATCAGCTTTCCCTTTCTGCCACTGAGGATTTATTTTACTGCAGTATGTGGGTACCCACCCAGTACAAATTACTGCGCACTTCTGCTGAAGGCATTTCCACGTTGCGCAGCACAGCGCTGTACGAGGCAGATGTTTTACTGCTGCTTCCCACGCTTACCAGGAAGGAAAGCCAGTAACTGAAATAACGATCGTTTAATTGCTCATACGCTCTTGCTTTGTTCTGCAACAGCAATGTCAGAGTTTTCTATCTATGGCAGTTTTTTTCCCGATCTTTAGGACGAGTTAGTTTTAGGAATGCAAATCTGCTTTTAATCAGTGTTTTAAAAAAATGGTTTTTCCTAGAAATAACTCAAGGATTGGTATCATTGGAATCGCTTGCTCCCTGAGACAAGCTCTTGGCTGCTGTGAAATGCGAGGGGCTGCTGACTACTCTGCAAACAGTTTCAGACAGTAAAGAATTGCACATTTTGCTTCTTGTAGCCAAGCCAGACACCCTTCAAACTGCAAATGTTCACCTTTAGGGTGGGCAGCACCTTTCTCAGTGCAGAGTGGGATCCCTGTGCTTGTGCCCACGTAAGGCACTAACCTGCATCTCAGGGGAGCTGCGTCCAGTTTCCCACATTCACATACTGGGAGTGAGTAATTTCAGAAAAAATTTTCAGAAATTATGAAGGAAGCCTCAGACTACATCCTCAAAAAATACGTAGCTACTGTAGAAGCCTTTCACTGCAAGTCAATTTTGAAAATGGGATATGCCTTAGAAAATAAGGAAAGGTAAGTATATTTGAGCCTTGTAAAGCCATTGGACATCACGCAGCAGTGCCACACAGGGCCCCAAGATGCCCCTTTGTCACACTCCTTGAAGAAGGTGCATCATCCCTTTTGCGCTTGCATATAGCATTTACTTTCTGCTACGCTCTCAGCTCCTCTGAGGTGACTCCTCCTGATCCTTCTCTCTGAGAGTCCACAGGAGCAGCAGCCCAGTCCAAACCATTGCTTCTGAATCCAGTGTTCCTAACAAAAAGGGGTTCATTCACCTGGCAGAGGGATCTGTAGAGAAATGTGAAACAGCAAGTAGGGTCAGCAGCACACTTGAGGGTAGGATTTACTAGAGAGAAATGTAAGCGTGTGCTTAAGTGCACTGCTGAGTCCCTGCTGTAACGTCTCAGTCACCAGCAGTCACGCAGCTAGAGAGGCACCAGTCTTAGTTGCACAGAATATAGGATAAACAAGATGACAACCCCCCATTTTCGGCTCACTAGCACTGGGCTGGCTGTAAGCTCAGAGTCCCACGCTGCTTGCCGCAGTCTGCAACAGTCATAGTGCCATAGCCTCCTATCCTCCGCATCGTGCCAGAAGTGGTGTGGACACCCAGTTTACCTCCGTCCAGAGGGCAAACCCTGGTGTCACTGGAAGCCTTGTTCTCTGAAGGGCTTGAACTGCTCAAAGGGCAGGACTTGGGTCAGACTTGCTTCTCAGCAACCTAAACAGAGCTTCTGCACATGCTTAAACTTGGGGATGTGGCTAGGGAGGATTTTTCCTTATTCACTGCTAACAAGAAGACTGATTCAAATTTTAGAAATGCTTCTCCTTCTACCAAGGCTATTTAATCTGCAGGGATACACCCAGCAAGTGATTTTTCTCTATCAAGTTTTGCTACGTGTTTCAAGAGACTGCTTTGTGCAAATTGCTACCTCAATGAACATGCCTTGCAAACCTATCTGATGACTTAATTCACTCCAGTAAACTCTGTTTAGCAGAAGCAATTCCTACCTAAAGGCAAGATACCCACTGTCACCCAATGAATTTTTAAATGCCTCTTTTTTTCCTTTCACTTCAATGGTCTTTGTTGTTGAGCCATCAGATGTTATGATCCGAATACAGATTTGTTTCCCCACTGCATGTATGAGATTGTAAAAATATAAGCATTGATTCAATTGTACATTCAGCTTGTAAGAGGCCGTCTAGCAGCCACAGTGAAGTCCTGCTTTTCTACTGCTTACTGAGTGAAAAGCAATTCTGTTTAGCTCTTCCTAGCCAGAAAGCATCCTGCTGGCTTTTCACACCACAGGCTTGTTCCCATGCTTCCAGAGTCAATAGGGGTTTCGTCATTGATTTGATTTTTTTATTTAACTCTTTATCTTGTAAGCTAGATTATAGGCAGTAAGGTGATGTAGACTCTGATCCTGCCTGTACTAAAGTCAATACACAATGCTCATGGATTTTGGTGGCACTGGATTAATTGTAACTATGTTTGCAGGGAGGTGAGGACCGTGAGACATGCCTAGCTTACATCTGCCCTGGTATAGACACAGACACAGAATCTGGTTTGACAGCCTTAGCCATAATCGTGTGGGAAATCACTAGATATTGACTCACCAACTCCATGAAACCAAAGCACAGGCTGGCAGCTCTCATGATATTGGTCTTTCTAGGAGTGACCCGTGCACACCCAGGCGTCTCTGCCCAGAAAATAATTTCTTAGGTGTAAAACTGCAGGCTAAAATCATCCAACGTAAAAGAAAACATTGTGTGTCAAAATACGACAACCTTTGGACTAACTTATCTGTTACTGGGGTTGATACCTGCCCTTTCCACTGATCTCTCAAGGGAAAGGAGACTATTGCTTTTGCTTTCCAGCTTTGGCCCATGCAGTGCTGCAGTCAAAGGTAAATGTAAGTTATCCAAATGTATTCACTTCTCATTTGAGCAATGTCAACTCCTTTTCATATACCAAACTAATTTTATATCTTTAAACCTGCTTTTTATTTTGCTTTCTACCATTGACATGTTGCAGTAGGTATGAGCATGACATAGAAATAGGAGAAACAAAAGCCTCAAAGGGGCTGGTGCTTCCTGGCTAGTTTAACTTGTCGCTGTTCTTCATCTTGATGGTATTGACTTGCCCTCCCCCTGGCAGTACCCAGTGTTTCTCACATGAGACTTGCTCCTTTTTGTATTCCTGTTAGGGAGAGTTGTGTGCAATGGCATTTTTTTAGGAGGGCATGTTTATAAATGTTCACGTACACTGAATCAGCTGTTCTCAAACACAGGGCATTTGGTCCGAAAGGGGAGTTTGAGCTTGGGAAGAAGTGACAGGACCAGAAACATTGGAGACCAGCAGTACTTGCCACTAGCTAAATGTAGCTGGGAAGAGAATATGATCTCATGGAAATGCTTCCACTGTTCTTAGCTTTTTTTCAAAACTTACGAGGCCAAATTTGACCCAGTAATATTTTTAATTTTGTGAACTTCCAATAGAAATATTGATGCACTGGAAAGGCACAGACTGACACTCAGTGACTCATCAGTCTTATTTTATGGACTGCCTCTGCCTCTCAGCTCTTCTAATTAAATATGCATTGCTTGGAAATGCCGTCCCAGCGTGTCCTTGCTGGTTAATTATAATCCCCTCACCTTGGCTCTGAAACCTCTCCTGCAGATCGAATGCAGCAAACTCCTGCTCCTTACCTGGGCAAATCTTCCACCAGCTCCCTGGGTTTGCGGAGGGTGATGTTGTGCCACTGAGGTGGTGAGTACCAGGTCCTGCTCGGGTCCACCGGGTCTGCTGTCAGACGCAGGGAAGCCGTGGCAGCTTCTGCTTGGAGAGGACCCTCTGTCTTCATCAGCGCTCAGACTCTCAACCTGCAAACTCAGTGAAAGCTGCTGAAATTAGAAGAGGACTAATTTCCTGCTGGTGTGAAGTGCAGCAATGGCATTTCATTAAAAAAAAAAAACAAACAAAAAACAACCCACATGGCTTCTCCGGCTCCACTGATAACTTTCCATGTGGGCCTAGGTCAAATGTAACCAAAGTCTAGACTAGATCTACCACTTCTCCCTGATCAAGACAAGCAGATATCCAAACAAGTTTAGTCTGATGTGATCTGTCTTTCCTAAAATCACATTGTGTTTTTGCCTCCATTTGTTTCTGCATCTTGATTATTATTTCCTCCAATATCTGTTTTAAAAAGTTGTGCATGAGGTCAGGCTAATGAAGCTAACTTTCTAAGGTTTTTTTCCCCCAGCTCAAGATCTACCCCCAAGTCTTTAAAACTCTTGCAGTCATTTAAGTGCCTGCACAATCTCCACTACTTCTTGTATGTTAACAACATTGCAATACTCAGGGAAGATATGCGAAACCTTGAACTGTCAGTATACGCAGGTTCTCCGGCTGTTCAACATCAAATTAAGTTCTCAAAGACATTGAACATGGTGCAGTTTAAGACTTTCTCTGTTGCCAGCCTTACATTTGTATACATCATGAAATAGCCTCTGCTTAGCACTGCTGTCATATCAATAGTTAACAAATGTAGGCAAAAATGTTCATCTGTTTAATTTACTTAGCTCTCTCAGATCAATAGAAAGAGTGTCTCTTTTTTTTGACTCTCCTATGCAAAAATGTCATCAATTATTAATCAAAGCAGACTAGATTTCATTGAAGATCTGACTTCCTGCAGCAAGATACGGTATCCTTAAATGCTAAAGGTGCATCTTTCTTAAAATGCTGCGCGCTAGAGTAGCTTTTAATTGCAATAAGAAATGGATCCAGTGGTAAAGCCTAAATGAGTGTAAGCGTGAAATGTGGGCTGCAATGCTTTCACATGCAAAGAGCTTTAATATGAGTACCAAAAGTGTGCAGAACAGCATGCTACACAAATGGTCCTTCAGGACTTCAATAGAAAACCGTCCATTTCCCCATCCCTAAGGATTGCTCTGCACTTCTGCGGGGCACAGTGGGGACGTTCACCCCGTGCAAAGTGCAAATAGGCCCCAAATCCAGATCGTCTTTGGAAGAAGAAGTGGGGGATGCCAAAAGCTGAGTTTCAAGGCTGGGGGTTTCTTTCCTGCAGTGGTCTCTGGTGACCCTCACCCTGGCTAGCAGAGAGGTCCTCAGGGAATCCTCAGCCTGCCGGGGCCATGCCGGGGCCATACCAGGACCGGGCCTGCTGAGGGAAACAGGGATGTTTGCTGGATTGGGACTTGACCTTGCGTCAACTTTCAGCAAGCAGCTTCCAGTATTTATTTTAAAGCTCCGTTGGCTCAGTTTAAGCCATGCCTGTCGCGAGCATTATGTTCAAATGCAAGCTAAAATGACTTAAAGACACATTTAGAAGGACCGTGAACCCTGTCAGAATTGATATCCAAGGCCCCGCTTCCTTTATTATTTTCACATGCTGAATTTATTGAATATGTGAAGAGAATGAATTGGAAACAAAGTGCTGTATTTGCGTGACATATTTAAATTATGTATCAGTAGCCCAAGACACTGTGGTTAGCCATTAAATGAATCATCGCAAACAGACCAATTCAGAATGATCTATTTCTATATTTACATTTGTGGCCTAAGAGAGGAAATGGAAGCTTTTCACAGGGAAAAAACCCTCCATCCATCATGGGGTCCTCCAACTAATGTATCCAGTGCTAGTAAAAATGGTATTTTAAAACATAGTATCAAATGGGTTTCCAGATTCTCCTAGGAGTGGAAGGCAGTCGAGTTTCGTTGCATTACCTTTTTGTTTTTTATATAATGTATGTGTTCATTTTGAGAGAAATGTAAGAACAGTTTGTTGGCTGGGCTTTTTTTTAAAAGAAAATTGTTTTCCGTTAATTAAATTGGAATTCATCCCTTTGAAACTCACCTGCCGCAGAGCTCAGCAGGCAGGCAAAGGCAGTCCTGCTGTCCCTGGAAACAGCAGCAATGCTCCAATTAATTGCAGTTGGACCAGAAAAAATGTCACTTCTCACAACGGCCTCGCAAGTCAATGTGTGCGCTCAGGTGTTTGTGCTTTTCTTTTTACGGCTGCAGCTCCTGGAGTCGTGAGATTCCTGTTGCATTTCAGTTGTCGTTTTTGGAAAAAAAGAGGGGAGAAGTTTCTACTTCTAATTGTGGAGGAGATTGAAAAAAGGGACCCGTAGCGACTCAGGCATGAGAAGGTAAGTAAAGGCATCTTGGGTTGGCATAGTAAACCAATCTCATGAGTGCTTTTTTGAGTTCTTGCCTCATGATTTTGAGAGACCAGAGGGTGGTTACGCTGCAGCAGGATCAGGTCGTGTTGTTCAGAGCCATAAGGTCAATGATGCAGGTGACTTACACAGGTGATCAGGAGTTAAATGCACACCTGAAATGTATCATCCTCAAGCACATGGCTGACCTGGGACCTAACTTCCTTGGAGTATCCTACCCCAGGGTCTGCTTGGGCAAAACATTGTGTCTACCAGAACATCTTAATGTAAGCGAGACCTAAGTTAGCAAAACTGAGCCATTTTTTGGGAATCCCCTCTGCTTTTCACTAATTGCATTAGTTGTCTAATGTACATCTCAGTTGGGTTGAGAAAAGTAAAGCTCAAGTTTTGCTTTCTTCTGCAGAGCTTCTGGTTAATGTAAGGTTCCCACCTGCACCTTTTAGTGCAGTGCTGTAACAGCAGCAGCAAGTGCTCTGAGAGAGTCCTTGGCTTTTGGGTCTTGCTTTTCTAGGGGAATATATACATAGAAGAAACGTTTTTATTGTTTAAAGAAGAGGATCTTAACCTGCTGAATTGCCTCCAATTTTACATGCTGACCTCACTGTGTTTGATTTACACTAGTGCCTAATGTCAAGCAATGAACCTCCTCGCCTTCAGGAGCTGAGCAGTCTCTTTTGGCATTCCTGATAAACCCCTTGATAACCATGTATACTATATAAAATGTGAGTACTCAGAGATACTATCTTTCTATGATTGTGTATTTTTAACCCAAGAACAGTAAAAGCTTCCTGCATTTACGTTTTGCTATCACAAAAAGCCCAGACACAAAGGCACAGAAAAATCAACACTCTTTTTGCTTTGTATAAGTATGCTGACTTACATCAGCTGAGATCTGAACCCACGTGGGAAACCTGAGAAGCTTTATCTGAGTGTCAGGAATAGGTCCTCCTGTATTAATATCTTGTAAAAAGAGGAACAAACTGTTCTTTAGAAGGAAGAAAAATTGCACAGCTCTGTATGTGAATGATGGATCTATTACACTTGCACAATTTCACTAAAGATTCTCCTGGCAAGAAAAATGCTCTGGGAAAGTATCCCTAAAAAAATCGAACACTGCCAATAGTGTCAGCCATGCAAACACCACCTCTGTGTAAAGTCACCATATGTAAACCTGATGAGGAACATGTTTAACTGAATATTTCTGCTGTTCCCTGAGAGCTGTTTGCATTAGCAAACAAAGTCTAATGTTTATGTACACAGTCACCCACTCTGTCTCCCTCCATCATTTAGCTTTTATTCCAGAGAATTATTCTCTCCGGTGATGTGAGGCTGCTGTAATCGCT
Organism: Balaeniceps rex; assembly: GCA_013401315.1. Lineage (NCBI taxonomy): Eukaryota > Metazoa > Chordata > Aves > Pelecaniformes > Balaenicipitidae > Balaeniceps > Balaeniceps rex. Next base: position 26,778 of record VYZW01012589.1, read on the forward strand.
CCACCGAGGGATCCTGCCTCTCAAAAGACAGCTGTACCAGCGGGGCCAGAAGATAAAAGCTGGGTTTGTGCACCTTAATTGACACCAAAAGTTCTTTTAATCAAAAGTAAAAGGCACTGCCACAGTCTCTCTGTGACTGGAAAAGACGTGGACGAGGACAGAAAGCAGGTGTCTCACTCCCTCTGAAAGTTAACTCAGATAGAAGGAGAATTGCCTTTACGGGAGAGGTAAAAAGAATACTGCAATTAAGCACTTAGCATCCATGCAGTGCTGGTGACCGGAGAAGTCCACAGTGGCTCACGCAGGTGGGTGCTGGGTTTGTTCCTGGGGGCGAAGCTGTGGCACGGAGGCAAGAGGTTTCTTCAGGGCTGGAGAGATTCTGGTGTAGAAACAGGAGAGAAAGGACATTTTGTGATGCCACGCTTGCGGCTCTGTCCCCTGGAATCCCGTGCATGGTACCAAGGAAGCTGTGAGACACTGATTGAAGCTCCAAAAATTTTCTCCCCTCTGTGGCTGGTAAATGAGTACTGTTGTTAAAATAAACTCTTTCCAGTCATCGTCCTCATTGCTCCTACAAACCACAATAGTAAAAGTGGCAGGAGTTGCCTTCCTCCACCTTTGAGTTACTAGGAAACTTTACCCGTTCCCTTGAATTACTGTCCAGTCTTTTGTTGCCTACAGATTATTTTCCTTGACACCAAAGGGGGACACTTCACTGGGGCTGCAGTGTGCACCATGTATAGTCTCGTGCTCAAATGTTATAGTGATGGGCCATATTGTAAGACTCTTGGCAGATCGAAGGAGCAGGATATATGTATACACATATATATATGTGAGAAAACCTGCAGAATGTCTGCTGTCCCTAGCTGAGTTAGGGCTGTTCGTGAGGGAGTGCTTCCCTGCTGTGGGAGGATGCACTTCATGCTGAAGGATACAGGGCATGGGTGGGGGGGTCATTCATTGGATTTTGCTAGGAAACACTCACCTTGGTGTGGCTGGCCATGAACGGATGACGAACCTGTCACAGAGACCTTTGCGCAACCATCAGCAGGCAAGCCGTGAAGAGGAAAAAGCAGTCATTTGAGGATGGTGCCCAACATGGGTCAGTGTCCGCACAGCCTTTGGCCCTGCCTCCCTCCAGTCTGGATGCCGCAGGTGATGGGGACCAGCCCGACAGCAGCTCAGGCTGTGGCAAGAGCGGTCTCGTCCCTAGGTGAGAAACCCACCAAGGCAAAGTCTCTGTGGGCACAAGCACGACTGGTTTTATGTGACAGGGGCCCCATGGGGTGGCAGGGTGCTGGGGGAGGCAGCAAGGTGACCGCGTGTGCCCAGCAGTGGAAAGCCAGCTCTGTTGGAGCTAGGGAATTTTGCCACTGATTTCAGCAGAGCTGAGATTTTGGTGCTGGTGGTACCACAAAGGAGCACGTTCCCATCCTACATGAGCTCAGTCGCTCTCAGAGACGGGTGTCCTACCCTGTTTGGAGTAAAAATTTGGGAACTGGAGATAGCAGACAAAGCACAAAGCTGTGGTGAAACAGGGCTCTGTTCTTCCATCTTTATACAAACAAAAGTCCCATTGAAAGCAGTAAGACATTGAGTCCTCTGATTGAAATATATATATAAAAATACATATAAAAATTTGATGTATTACAGTTTCAGCTCTACGCTTTCCCTTGATTTTAATTTTCTCTGTGGAGTTCAAATACAGAGTGTTCCTTCACAGCTTATTTTCAAAGCCTTTTTTTTTTTACTTTCATATTTAAACTCATTTAAGGCCCTTAGATTTTTCTCCCAGCTGTGGAAAGCAAAGACAGAGAAAGACAGAGAGAGAGAGAAAAGTCAAAGACTCTTTTACAATACTGGAATCTTTAAAGAGCATCCATGAAATAAAGAAAAAACCCACAATAAATAATGCTTCTATTTTTTAAAGGAAGTCATCTTCTTGAGTGAAGCCTTTTCCCATTTTAAGAGTATGAAATAATTAAAGTGCATGCATAATTATACTTTGTCTCTACACCTGCAAGTATTGTGGGTTTTTTTCTCACTTTTGCTCCTATTTTCTCTCCCTTACGTTATCAGTCAGATACTGCTTCCCAAGCAGGTGCCCTTGGAAAGGAGACATGCCTGAGCTTATGCCAGAATCGCTGTCCTGGTTCTTTGGCAAAACCAGGTTTCTGACATGGGCCACGTGCAGCACATGCCCTGCCCAGGCAGGTGACTATCTCAGGGCTTTCGTCCAGCAAGGGTGAGTGTTGCTCTCTGGGGTTTTGTTTCCATCCTTCCCTGTAGCTGATGTGGCTGCTTCTAATTTTCTTTGCTTGTTGTGGGGAGAAAACAACCAGATTTGTGCATTCAAGCAGATTTGTGCAGAAACAAGCAGTGTGTGTTCAAGTGCCTCTCAGACATCTGAGCATCCCTGGATGACTGAAACACTCATTAATGGGTCTGCAGTCCTGGTCTCAGCCCACCCCTTTGCAGGTCTGAGGAGCCCAAGGTCCTTGGACCTGCTTATGGAGCACAGCTGGCAGAGGCAGCAGCTTGCACAGCAGTCCTGGGGCTCTACTTTGAGATCTGAGATCGTGGGGGACTCCTGGGAGCCCTTTGAGGACTGTGAGGTGCCGGCTGCAGTGGGGTAAGGACAGCAACCAGGGGCCATGACCAGGAGCGAGCTCTGGGGGCCTGGAGTTCATCTCCCCTCTGTAACATATATTGCTGTAAAATACTGATTCAGTGAAACTCTTTGCAGACATTTGCCTGTTCCAGTAGCCATTTGCTTCAGAGTGACCCCCTCCCAGCGCTCAGCCCTGACCTGTATCATGCAGGCCATTATTTCACCCTCCAAACCCCACGCCCAGGTAAGGCTTTTGCTCGCTCTCCGGAATGCCTCAAGAACTTTGGGTGGGCCTGACTTGACCCTGGGCAGGAATGGGGCAATGCCTAAAACTACACCTTTCTTTCCCTCTTTCCCCCCCTCAGAAAGCAAAGTTTTATTTCTTTATTTTTCAAAGAAATAGAGTAAGTTGGAGAACCAAAGTGAGAATTTTTGTATTGCAAAACTTGATTATTGTATCACGTTTCCACCGTACTGTTCTTCCTCCTCCAAAACCCTCTTTCTCTGTAGCTCTTCAGAGGACTCGTTATATTAATATTGCTGTCTGTGCTGGATTTGGAAGCTCAGTGGCTAGAGAAGAAGGTGGGGAAAGAGGCCGTGCTTCCCCAGGACACACACAAAGCAGGCTGGTGCTGGGGCTGGGGCCACCCCGCCTTACAAGATGGACTCTCTCCTGAAATGCTTTTCAAATGCTGGCAGCTTTGTGCACTAGCTCTCGTAGGAGCAGCTGGGTTAACTTTTTCAAGAGTAAAGCAAGCTACTAGCAACCTTGGGAGGTGTCACTTAAATATCAAGGTGGGGGGGTATCAATCAGAAAACCTAGGGAGCGTGAAGGTGGTCCCAGAGGGCTGGCTCCAATGCCGGTTGTTCATAGCCCCTCCTCACCCTCGATAACAGGAAGATTTTCTTCCCACGGAGGAAGCTGCTCTAGCTGAAGCTGAGGAGGACAGCTTTCCACTTAGAAAGCTTGGAGCATCCCAGGGAGCTGCTTGGAGCCTCCTGCCAGCAGCTGTGTAGCCTCCAGGTCCTACGTGGGTGACTTTCCTGGGTGTCTCTGCTGAAGGTTGGAGGCATTGCCAGGGATGCTGTGTTTGTAAAACACCCTGGTTATACAGCCGGAGAGGGTGACGACTTAATTTCTTCCTCCTTTATTTTCTCTGGATGAAGCATTTACTTGTGCAGTGTAATTAGCAGGGGTGTGTGCAGGTGCCTGCCATCTGGAGCACACCCAATTAAGTCAGGAGACTGAAAAATGGGCTGGAAGGCTCATGGAGAGCGTGAGAGGGAAGGGTGCACTGCCTGGGAATAGCGCCCCAAAAAAGATCCCCGCTGCCACCCTGCTTGCCGGGAGCCGTCCCCTCAAAGGGGCTGTGGGGCGCAGGGACGTAACTCTCAGCCTTGCCCAGAGACTTCCTCGCCTCACAGAAACACGCCATTGCAGTGGTGGTTTAACCCGCTGTGTGGGGAGAGGTAGTGGAAGGAGACGAAGGGCGGTGGGCACCGCAGCAGAGAGGAGGAGTTTGCCCCCACTGCTGGAATGGACACCTTTTCCAGGCCCCTGTGTTAGGGCAGTGGGACTTGGCTGCTTGTCACCCCCATTAAATTTTCATCCCACTGGCCAAATCCAGCAGAGTTTGAGAGAAACTCAGGAGTCTTGAAGTTAATTATATATTCTCAGCAGATTTATGAAGACACTCATTAAATCAAGGAGGTGAGCACAGACAGGGGTCCACCAAGGGGACCACACTCGTAGCTTGATCTAGCTGATGCCGGTCCAGCATCTTGCCCAGGCGTATGTCACCAAAAGCAGAGGGTAGGAGCTGGTTGTTGCTGGGATGGTGAAGATTGTTGGGGAGCAGAAGATGCAAATCTATAGAAACACAGGCTCCATTAATTTCACTGCTTCGTAAGTGAGGGTGAGGGTGGGGGAGAAGGAGGAAGAGCAGTCATTACTAGAACGCTTGTGATTATTAGGACAAATCCACTAGAGCTATGAAATTAATATGCTTAAGTGTGCTAAGTCTCTGGGTGGTCTTATTCAGAAGTCACTTTTTTTGCTATCAGATCTTTTGTTAGATTGTTAAAGAGTAAGTGGGGGGGCCCAGCTAGAGGTCAGGGTGGCCAACCATGTGAATAGGACTGTGCGTGAGCAGGAGCTCATCAGGTGAAAGCTGAAGCAGTAGAAGGAAAAATCTCAGGTCAAAAGAAAGCATTTCCAGAGCCCAGGAAGGGCAAGAAGCTGAATGTTCTGCCTGTGTATTAAATACATCTCTCTGGCCAGATTTTTCAGGAGGATTACTCTGAAGGGGCTGTTGTGACTTTATTTCTTAAGCATGTCAGAGAGCTCTTCTAAGATAGTACTTACATTTCCACTCCCTTTTATGAGAGCTGCAGATTCTCAGCAATGCTTGTTATCAAGCCTCAGTCTCAAGTGCATTTAAAAAAAAAAGAAGTGGAGCCACGCTTCGCCATCTTTTCTATGGGGACTTGACAGATTTTCTGCATGTGTTATGCAACTCTTGGCATCTCATGAGCAACTCAAGTATTTTCTATTTAAAAATGGCACAAACCCACTTCCTAAATCAGAGTTTGAGACATGCCATTGAAGGGGTCAATAAAATGTTTGTTCTTTTTTTTTTTTTAAACAAGTAAACGTGTCCTGCTCCTGCAAATGCAGGCCATTCAGCTGTGCCTAGGCTGTAGGCTGCAGAGCAGGATAGGGAACCCATCTGGCTCTTTGAGATGGGTATTGAGGTGCCTGGTCACAAGAGAGGGATGGTCCCAGCAGGATGAATGAGCGGCTGCTGGGCTGGGTGGGAAGGCTGTTACTGGTGCTCCAGCTAGCTCGCTCACAGCTGCGAGCTGCAATGTGGACTGTCAGACACACAGTGGCTTTGAAGCACAGGAGAGGTCTGAGCTGTAATTTTCCACCAGGGATGCAGGTCTTTCCCTGCATCACTTTAAGTTGGGATCATTCATAATCGTTTGTGTAGCAGCACGTGTGGGGCCCGTTTGAAATTGGGCTCCCTTGGATGGGCTGTCGCACAGCCTCGTATTAAAGGCACTCTCTGCCTTGAGAAACTTCTCCCATAAAAATATAAGGCCAAGGATGAGTGGGGGGAAGGAAGGGCCCATCACGTAGCCAGTGAGCCTCGGTACCAGAGGCAGGGATAGCAGCAGGGATCTCCCGAGTCCCAGCCCACGTCTCCGTCTCCAGTAGTGTTGCCCTCCCACAGAGCCCCCTGTCTTGCTGAGGTAGAGGCAGGAGCTCTTGCTCGGATCCTCGCCGGTGGAAAGTTGTTTTTTCTGCAGTGCTTTGGTGCTTAGGCAGAAGGGGCTGACTTGCTAATTGGCGAGCTTTGCTTTCGCTGATGAACGTGCCTTGGGAGCTGCTCAGCTGATGGTGTTTGCTTCCCTCAGTCAATCCAAAGCAACATAAATTACTGTGCCAAACTCTGCCAAAACATTGCACGTCTGCCAGGTGTTATAATTAGAAGTAATCGGGCCCTGGAGGGGTTTTGCTGCCTGCAGCACAGCATGCTGCAGAAGACACTGGTATCCAGGCCAGGTCCACATTTGGGGCACTGCTACACTGCCAGTACAGCTGAAGTTAACCCTTGAGCGTAATGTTGTCCAGGCAGTGATACTGCTGTAGGGCTGCACAGGCTGGGCAAGCAGGCAGTGAATCCAGTTGGTTATGTAGGTGCTACCCATGCTGCACTGGATTTGAAATCTTGCTGTAATGCCTGATGTGAGATCTGTGGGCGCGTTTTGGTGGGTGAAAGTAATGTGTGTTGGAAGCATCGCGGTCAATCCCAAAGGATTGAAAGCAACAGCCCATGCAAGGCAGAGCAAACCTGTCACATTGGGAAAAGCTGTTTTGCTGTACGACCCTTTGGTGCTTCTGGTCCCATGTGCAGCAAGACTGTGGCTCCTCTGGTCTCTCGTTTGCAGGATGAGCATGTGCTGGCCTCATTATGTGGCACCGTTGTTGACTTTGATAAATGACATACTGAAACCTGTCTGCCATTCTTCCATGCGCTTTCATGGTAAAAAGGTGTGATTTTAAATTCTTAGGCATCTTTCTGTATCCACACAGGAAGAAAAAACCTGGGAGCTGATTGTCCACAACTCTTGAAACAAATCAGGAGTCTTCCTCCAAAATGTAGGAAACTTCCACAGTAAAAGTGCTGTAAGACAGAATACAGTCAGTGTCCCTCGGGCCTTACTTGGTAAGTGATGGGCTGGAGAAACCCCTCTGAGCCACGTATTGCCTCTCGGAATAGGAACGGGGATTTAAACGGGGCTCATGAAAATGCCTTCCAAGCTGGTGCTCAATCTCCTTACCTGTTTGTTTCTTCTTTCTTTCATACCCATGTCTCTGAAGATGGGTGGGCAGTTAGCTATTTGCTGTGATCCTTGGTCCTTTTTCTTAAAACTGGGAATGTTAGATACTTGCAAGTACTCGTACGTTGCTCCTTCTCATCCTTTCCTTGCTCTGATGGCATTTCTTAGGTCTGTCTTAGACCCATCTGCTTCGTAATACTGGAATACAGCTAATAAGCAGTATGATTTTTATCGAAAGTATTGTAAGACATTATTATTTATTTTTACCACTCCTACTATAATTTTTGAGCTAATAGTCATGATGCTATAGTTATAATTGAGTTCTAGTTTGTACATAAGTCTGGGGTTCATAATATTTTTGTATGAAAAATACAATTTGTCCTCTATAAGCTTTGCAACATTTACTCACTGAGTAGAAACAGGACTTTTTTTTGAGAATTTGCGAGTATATCCTTTAACTAGCTTGGAGTTAAAATTATTTATAGGTTTGTCCCTTTAAGAAAGTTAGTACTTGTGTCAAATCTTTCACTATGAGTACTCTTGATATCAGAATAGCACAGATACCTCACACTCTCCATATAATAAAAATGAGATCTTGGGCCCAGGTGACGCTGAAAAATATTAGGTTGTAAATATCCTAATTATTAACAATTACATTTAATTACTACAATTATAGCAGGTTAAAATATGGTCAAGTCAGCAGCTTAGATAAGTCTTAGGTGAGGCCATTTGTGACATCAAAACTAAAGTCACCTGCCACCATACAGCTAATTGGTGTGACATGATTCAAACACCTGTAACGCGGAAAATATACGGATGAGCAGGGACCTGTGCACCCAGGGCTGCGTGGCAGATCACGTGAGGCAGCCCTGTTGCTCTGGGAAGCTTTGCGACTGCACACTGGCATGGGGGCTTACCCCCCAGCCCTGCACGTGCATTGGTGCCCCGTGGTCTGGGATGCCGCAGCAGGGGATGAGCAAAGCATTAGGTGCCTGAGGAGGGGTGCCCCAAAGCCCTAAACGGAGAGCTTGCAAGACAGCCATCACATCATGCACAGACAGGGCCATGCGTCAGTAGTTGTGTACCCAACCAGGCTGCCAGAGGCACTTCTGCTTCAGGTTTGTAGCTTGTGGCCGGCATTGTGTTGGGCTTTTCTTGACGGCCATTCCTGAAGGTGCAAGACTTGGGCTCTGTTTTCCCCTCCACCTCTGAGCAGCTGAATCCCCATCTCCCACTTCCAAGATGGGACTCTTCCTTACCCTGCTGAAGGCTAGTCCTCCAGCCAAACTTGTCTTGCTTTACACAAATACTGCTGTATTCCCTGTGACCCACAGGAAAAAAACCAAGTTCCTAGTCTGAGGATTAAGATGCTCTTCCACCCAAGGCAAAGAGGGGTGGGGTTGTTGGTTTCAGTCCCCATTCCTGCAGATGGTTACATATTTCATATCAAGTATTCACAGAAACAAGGGCTGGAGGCCCATTTCTGCACTCTCACTAGCCTGGGGAATGTGAAGGTTTTCCATGCTGAGGGGTGCAGCTTCAAGAGGTTGGGGGAGCTCAGCCTGGTGGGAAGCTGTGTGCTCAGCTCCCAGGGGCTAGGGATGGCATCGAGACCACCCCCATCCAGCAAGGGTGTCCTCTGAAGGACAGCAGTGTCAGGTGAAAAGGGAAAGGCATTGCTGCTCTTGCATTGGAGTCCACACGGCCTTCCCCTGATGCCTGAGGGCTGCCAGAGACGAATGTACAAACTGTTGCTGTAAGGTGATTGGTGTGAAATGTAAAAAGATTAGTAAGGTTAATTTGTAAGACAAATTAATATTGACCTTTAAAATGGTGGGTTGAAATCAGCAGCAAAAAAGCAAGGCTTGCCAGAGACTGATGTTGATTGGATAAAACCATCACAAGATAAATGAGGGATGATTTGGAGAGCCCGTGCAATGCCTAGGCCAGAGATCACATTGTCATGTGGAGATGCTGCTGGCCAGAAAGGTGGTGGCTCTACCGATGGGTCACTTGCTGTGTCACTGAGCCACACTAGTTTGCGTTGCGTGCCTGCGCATGTTGTCATTGTAGCCATCAGGTGAGCTGCCGTTTGTGTAAAATTGTAATAATGTTAACAACAATAATTGAGATATTGTTCTATGTGATGAAGGGTGCATAACTCAATGATCCTTGTGCAGGTCATCATCTGATCCAACCACAGGCCTCGCTGTGTAAATTGATCCATAAGTCTCAGAGCTTTAGGTGCTGCATGCTAAGATTTATTCTTGAGAAACGTCCCAATCCTGCAGCATGAGGAGGTGCCCAGCATGGCTGTGTGCAGAGATGGCCTTGACATTGGGAGCAGGGGTGCTGACCTTGCTGTGGCCAGGGAGGGAGAGGACCTCTACTGTAGGCATCACTAGAAACACAGCACAGTGGCCTTCTCTTCCCTGCCTTGTCTTTAGTGGCTATGTGAACTCATTCAAATTGTTTTCCCAGTTAAACTGAAAACTAAGAATTAATAATAATAATAATAATCTAGAAGCATTGTAATTACTTCTCCAGCTCTTCCTGGAAGTTAGGAGTCTTGCCAGCCACGTTTACGTCAAAGGATTCAGATTTCTTTTTTGCTCCCCAGTAAAAGTGCACAGACAACCATGTCTCTGTCCTGGCATGACAACGCAATGAGAAAATTGTATCTTTAAATACCAACTTAATCTAATCTGGGACAAAAACAATAAAAGGCTTTAATCATAATTGCACGGTGCCTGCAGGCTGTCACCAGAGGGCAGAGACAAGGTTGTTCATTGCCACGTGTGGATAGTTTAGAAATTAGATCCCCTTTTCACAAAGGCAATAGATTCTGCACTCGCTTGTGTCCTTTCCAAACATTTCAGCTCTGTAACCAGATAGCTCATTTCATCAGCATCTGTCAGAGACTTTCTCTTGCTTCTGTCAAACTATGTACAAAGGGGCAAGGAGAAATGTCTTTATAACACTATACATGCCTGACTTTGTAACATCACCGCTTATGTGAAATACTAGCCCTAAATATAAGCAGGAGACTAACTTTTCCTTCACGAGGATTTTTCCACTGTTTTGTACTTGTAGTGCGCACACTCTGCAGATGCATCCCACCGTGGGTACCCACAGCAAGTACGGGGGCAGTCTAGTGGGAATGCATCTTTGATCAAGAACTGCTCTCATATGGTACATGTGGAAAACTGCGCTGTGGTTTCAACTTAGAAGAATAAAGGTTTTAAAGCCCAAACCAGTAAGGTACAATTTGTACGATGCCTACCCTACGTAGGGAAGGCAGATTCTGAGAACTCCTCTATTTTCCATTTCCTAAGTTGGAAAGACAGCGAGGGTTTTGAGAGCGTCAGTGGCAGCCTATGAATTCATTTTTGTTCTGGTGAAGATTGTGAGGTTTTCGGCAGCAGGAAACCAACTCTGTCTTAGACACTGAAGCAAGGCACACCAACCTTGAGAAACACCACCCTGGCAGAGCCCTGACAGCAACTGGTAGTCATTGACTCGAAACAGCTCTGTCAGCATTTCCGCTTAAGGACTAGTGCATGGTACAAAGAGTACATGGGCAGAAGTGCCACAGGCTGACTGTTTTAGAGAGAAATGCCCTCTGCCAAGAAACAGGCACTCTCTGGAACAAGAGGCAGAAGTAGGAGACCTGGAGTGCTTGGATTTTGTGCAAATACCAAGGACCTGTTGGCAGCACTGGTATCTTGGGGGAGGGAGATGGGCTCAGGAGGTGTCTGCTTTTTCATGGCTGCATACCTCCTTGCTGTCACCTATAAGTGACTTGGTTTTGTTTAGGAAGATGTTTTTAAAAGTCCTTGCAATCCTCCCTGGTTGTTTCCTGGGTAGTTAAACTGCATAAAACATCTAAGGACTTTGCACCTTGGGGAGGCTGAAGGTCCTGCATCAAATGATGCCAGGCAGGAAACATATACGAGAGACCAGGATTACATACAGGATCTGAACGGTGCTCATAGCCTTGGAAGGAACAAGGCAAGCTGACTCCTAAGGACAGCATGGGAGTAAAGAGGAAAGCATGAATCCTTGAGCACAGATTAAGTAAATATAATTCATTGTAATTTGTGTCTTATCATATAATTCTGAATTAAACACTCAGCTCTGCATGTTTCCCTGTCTGAAGAGGGAAAAACAATTGGAGAAATCCATACGTTGGGAAGGATTTGTCCTATATCTGAACTCCGGGGTATAGCGATGCAGAAAGATGATGGATGCTGTTTGCAGTGTACTATGTTTGCAGTATTCCCAGATCTTAAAATCCACTGCTCTGCACAATGAAAACAAAGAACTTAAGCTGAAATTGGACAGTGTCCTAAATGTGACACGGAGGTCTCGTAGGAGGCAAAGTGAGTATGCAGCAAGCAGATTCAGCATCAGCCATGTTGTTACAGCTGTGTGATCAGTGTTTTTTGCCATTGAGTTCCTTCTTGCTCCCATCTCCGGCAGGTCTGATGGTGAGCGAATGCATCAGGAAGGACAGAAGCTCAGCATGTGCAGAAGCTCAGTGCAGGTAGGAGTTTGGCTAGAAGGCACTGCAGCAAAAAAGAGCAAGGGAGTTGTGGCTCTTTCAGCAGGTCTGGTTTTAAGGACCTACTGCTGCAGGATGCACTGAGGACCTGAGAAGAAACAGGATTACAAGCGCTCTTGCAGTTCAGGTAGTGATGTTTCCCTCTCCTTCCTTTCCCCACACTGCTGCTGACCGTGGCACCAATGCCGTCACCGGGGGATGTGTTTTCCCATGGACACCGCTTTGCTACCAGCTTCCAGACAACTCCATGGAGGGGAGTTGCTCCTAAAGTCAGATGCAGTCTTGTTCTCTGCTTTCCACCTTTCCACCTATTGTGTTGTTTAGATAGCTCATATAATGAGGGATTGGATACTTATACGTTTCTGATCTTAAATTTGTGACCAAGAATAGAATAAAAGATATGAGGAATCAGACTCGCTCTTTCACCCATCCCTTTTTTTGGTCTCCTAAGGACTTAATCAGAATCCAGTTTCTCCCCACCTTGCACCAGGATATCTTATCCTTTAATCAGAGAAATATTTATACACTAGCTCAGGCAATAGAACAAGGGAAGGGGGAAGAGTCTTGTCAAAGCATGTTACAAATATATTGTAGGGTAATGTTATTTTGTCCTACCAGCTAATGTTCAGACTCTGCGTTTATCACTTTCACATCTTAAACCTTTAAATTTTTGTAAGTTAATCAGACTATAACACTCTGGTCACACTCACATGCCTGTAGTTTTAGTTTAGTTTCATGGTCATGATATTGAATCGCTTTAAAACAGAGGCAAGATAGTTTGAGTGCAGTAACTATTTATTTCCATGGTCAGCCAGACCTGCATTATTTCTCAGTGCATCTTTCATTCTGAACATCTAATGCTTAGATTTTGGATTATTGCAATCTCTGTAGTGTTTCACCCCAAAATGCTGTTTTGCGCTGTCTCCTTTCAACTACACCTTAGCACAGCTTTTGTTTGGGAAAAGCTACGTTGCACAGAACAGCGCTGCCAGGCTGCATAATGAGCTGCAAGAAGACTGAAAAATGCTGCTTGTTTTTCTCTGGAGTTGCTGCTTTGTTGCTTAATTTAGTAGAACTGAGCCCAGTTTTTCACCTCATGATTATGGAGGCTGAATTTCTGACCTGGCTCGCTGCTCCCACACTCCTGGGACACCCGGTGCTTCCAAGAAAGTCTCTATCTATCTTCAAAGGTGGATCCAGAGAGGTAGGCAGCAGGCGGCTGCTGCCAGTGAAGTTGGTTTGTGCCGTGTACCACTAAATGACCCGGTTTGGTGTCTATAAATGATCTGTTGGGTCTGCTGTTCATCACTTCAGTGCGATGGCTTAACTGGAGTTAAGCCTTCACTCAGCAAGTGAAGAAGGAAACACTTTTAATCAGAAGCAGGAATCGTTGGGCCAGCTTGCCAAATCAGATTAGGAGCAGTTTATATGACCATTGTAAGGATTTATCAAAAAGTGCCTGGACATGGGAGACATCAGTACATAAGCAAGATATCCCCTGATTTTTTAAATTATTTTGGCCTGCAACAGTGAAAAGCATTTGAAGGGCTTCTGTAGTGCTGAATATCCTCAACTTCAGTTGCACCCCTTGAAATCCAACATGCTTGGCGCCTTCGCAGGAGGTTCATCTGGTAACGGCCCCACGCTGCCCTCCCTCCCAGTGAGCAGCCACTACCACCCCAAGGATGGAAATTAAAAGAGCAACCTGACTCCATCGAGAACTGCAAGACATTCCTTGTATGTGAAATTACTTCATATTAAAGATTTCTACATAGCTGTGCTGCCACTTACAGAAACATGTTTTCACAGCTTAAATGCATTAACCCCTAGTGGACCTCGGGTCTCTATGTAGGATTTGATGTGTCTTCAGGGGATCTTCAGGACCCGCACAGGAATCTATGTGAACTAAGCACCAACAGGAAGAAAGCAAGCCACTCCTGGAAATTAAAAAAATAACTGAATTTAGATCAAACACTTGGGAAGTCTGGCTTTTGCCCTAAAAGGTTAATCACTATTTGGAATTTTTTGCCGTGGGAGATTCCTTGTGTAATATTGAAAGGCAAGATCAAAACCCAACATCGTCTTTTGACTGCCAGTGTCATGCCTGGATAAAAACAAGCTAGATCAGCCCTAATGATATTTGCTCCCAGACACACTGCTGAATCTCTGGCGATGTTTGGGATAGGAAGGAATTTCCTCATGTGGTGAATTGGCAAAGTCTTGGGGTTTGTCTTGTTCTTGCGCATTGCTCAAGGACCATTTTTTTGGAGTTTTATTTCACATTCTTTGACTTTCTGCAGCCTTGTGATCAGAGCTGAACATTCGCCTTTTCCCAACACTGTGGCCCTGTTTTGTTTCTAAAGATTTCCTCTGCTTTACCAAACAGGTATGTATGGATCCAATTTTTCTGCATTACAAAGATACTCTAGTAATCGCAAAAATAATCCATATTATTGCCCACTTGGAAATAAGATGCAGGGAAAGGAAGAGGGCAAAGGGAATAATAAGCTGGTCAGTCAGCTACAGCCTTCGACTCCATTCTCTAGAAAACAAATGGATTGCAGGATGCTGCAGCGTGCAGAAGTATGGACAAAGCACATCTTGTGTCAGGGCAGCACTACATGTAAAGAGCAACCTCTCTGCCTTCATGTGTGACTAGATCATCATCAGGCCTAGTATGAAGCAAAGGAAGTAATTGCTAAACCTCACAGTTAATGACAAAAATTCCTTTATTATTCCCTTGCTGTTATGTTTATGAAAATGGTCTGTAGGTCTGATAGATACTTACAGCATGCTCGATTACTCTTGTTATTGCAGGCACATCATTTCCAGATCTTTATGAACAGCCCCAGTGCTTTCTTTTGGTGCTCTTAGTAACCTGTGTGTACTTCAGCCTTGCTTGAACCCAACAGGAGACTTTGCACTGGACTCACAGAGAGTGGGCTTTGACTTGAGTTGAGTAGAGCCAACAACTAGATACTACAACAACTACTTGATCCGATGTTTCTCCAGCTGTTTTCTTTGTTCTGCAAAAGGTAAGCTTTATTTTAAATAGTAGTCCCTGGCTTGGTATGCACCTCTCTCTCGTTCAACCCCCATGATTAGAAACCCACCAAGACTAGACAGCTATGTGAAGGTTGTCTTGTGAGCCCGTGAGCAAACTGAAAATTGGAGCTTGAAGAGAAGGATAAATTGAATCATTCTTCCAAAAGGGATATTCACTTCAGCACATTGTAACTGTAAGCAGTGTTTGCAGTTTAATACCTAATTCCATTAGCTGGTCCACTCTGAGGGGTGCTGGGGGAGTTTTCCCAGATAGGGCACTGCTGTCCTCCCTCCCCTCTATCACCTTGGAGGTGCACATCTGGTTTAATATATTCCTCGTTGTTCATGGGCTGCCCCAGGGATCAGAGGCTGCTGAGGATGCTCGTGCGAGGCAGTAGCCCCTGCGTGTGTCCGGCAGGCGTGACGCCAACTACGTGACCAGCAAAATGCTCATTGCTGCTGTCGTCTCCACCACCACCCGGCGCGCAAAGCTTAAAGGGCTCTTTGACAGGCCCTAGCCGATCATACTGAAATCCCTTTCATGTCGCTCTGCTTTGCTCTTATCCTGCTGCTGCTGAAGTCAATAGCAAAAGTCCTTCGACTTCAGCCGTGCTGGAGTATGTGTACTGCCTGGCCAAAAAAACAGGAGTCTTCTGCGATGGTGCATAAAAGGCAGGTGGAGAGGAAGGAGCTCCTGCTCCTTCCATTGTTATTTTATTATTATTCATCATTTATCATAATTTTTGTTTCACTGTTAATTGCTGTTCATCTGAGGAATGCGCACAGAGCATGCTTCCTATTTGGAACTGACAGAGAGGGAGCGTCTCAAAAAATCCCTGAGGATTTTTGAGATCACAAACCTCAGAGAGATAACACAATTAGCACGCATAATTCCCCTTGATTTTCTTTATGCCTGTTGACAAGGTTAGCAGCAACCCTTCTTTCTGAGAGCTTGTTTTGTCTCCTCTACCAAAGAATCCAGACTTGCAAGTGTTAGGTCTGATTTATTATTGTATATCTTGTTTTTCTTATGGAAAGGGTGGTGAAATTAGAAACAAATTGCACGAAAACATCATAAATTATAAATGCTGGTTACCGAGGAAAATTAATAAAAAACAACTATTTTTTTTCTTCATCATTAACTTAAAGTGTAACCTGAAGACTATCCCTAACTGACTCCTATTTAACACATCCCGCCTCTAACTTGAGTTGGGGGATGGTTTAAGTGGCTCTGTTGTGAGGTGAACGACGAAGCCCAAGCTTGGTGAAACTGCACAGTGATTAGACTGAGTGTGGTCCGTAATACGGCTGCTGGTGGCTAAGCCAAGCTGTGTGTCCTCAGACGAGTTCCTCTTGAGTTACAGTAACTCAAGCAATTCTGTCTCCTAGATGCCAGCTCCCAGCTATTCCTGGAATTAAATTCTAGGCTAGTAGCATGCATTTTAATAGAAAAATATCTATTTGATCTCCAATTTTTTCATTCTCATAAAGAAATGTTAATTTCTCTAATTTCTGTTGATTTTTCCCATGCACCCCCTGCTTCTCCCACACATTCTGGCTTGTGACAGAGGCACTTTTGTGATGAAAGAAAGTAGGACCTATTCATGGGAAGAGGCAGGCACAGTCTGGATGCTTCAGAGGATCATCTTGTAAGGAGCTTGTCTTTATTGTCTCACGGTATGAGCACGAGTCCCCATCCTTGTTAACCGGTTGATTCAAGAGTTAGGAATGGTATGCATTGATATCGATGGGTTATCCCTAGGGCTGCAGAATGAGAATACCCATTACTTATATTTGAAAATCTCAGTTACTTATGTTCTCAGCAAAAGCTCCTAATTTACTCAGCTATTTCTGTATATTCAGCATAAAAGAATTGCATAATGGGCCCAGTGACTCCCGCAACTATTGTTTACAATCTGTCAGCTAATCCTTTCTGTGAGTCAGGCGGTGCCTACTGGGTTGGGCATTTGATTGGGATTAGAAACTCATTATTATGATGATGCATATTGCAATGCTGCCTGGAGGCCTCAGCAGGATTACGGCCACATTGTGCTAGACAGCGTGCAAACCTAGAGTTTGTAGCCTACTGTTAGAGCACCTTTGCTCTAATTCTGGATTTGACCCTATTTCTCCTCATGGCCCTTGGGTGAGATATCTAATCCTGTTCTGTTTCTGTATTTTTTCAGGGGAGATGATAATTCATTACCTACCATCAGTCAATGCCTGGAACCACCTGCTTTTGGAGGAGACTGCCAGGTTGATGTCACCCAAGGGCCACCGGGAAATACTGCAGCGCAAGTGGGAAATAGCATTTCCTCTGCTCGGGTGCCTCTGCTCTTCAGTGAAGTAGGTTTTGCAATGGGAATTTGTGCCCTTTCCAGCAGCGCTGCTGCACCCAAAGAATATGCAAGGCAAAAAACACAGCAAGTATTGAGTTGGCACCAACTCTGTTCACAGCCATGGAGTCACTCACTGAGCCAGGGGCACAGGAAGTGGCTTTAGAGTCTTCCTTCTCCCCTCTCTGTGCTGCACATGGCTCCCGTCCTAATGTGGGACCCATGTGGGATAGCAGGCAGACTCTCCTCCCCTCTGTCCTTTCAGGCTCTAGGCATTCCTGCTGCTGTTATTCCAGTTTCATGACAAAAGAAAGCTTGCTGGTCCAGCTACCATCACACCCTGTTTGTACTCCATCTCTGTGCTGCCACGGCCTCACGTCCGTGTCTGCAGTTAACCCTGAGCCTTGTCTACACCTGCCATTCACTCACTGGCAGCTACTGCCCTACGATATTGTGAAGTGTGAACCTTGACAGGGACAAGACAGCTGTCTTTCCATACAGTTTCAGGTCAGGGTGAGCTTGACTGGATTTTTATCTCCCCATAGAAATGGTACCTCTTCTTGTCTGTTCTGGGTGCTTTACTGAGGTGGCCATACCAACAGCTTGGAAAAATGGAGCAGAGCCACGTACAGATGAGTCCTTTGTGGGTTGCCTGCTGCCCCGTTCCCCTTGTTACTGAGGAATTGCATAGGAAAGACCATGCTCATCACGGCCATAAGTCCATTGGGATACCATGTGCTTGTTTTTATGCTGAGGGAAAGTGGAGCAGAGCTTAAATTCAGTTTAAAAGTCTGGTCATCCTAATGCTGTATGCCGCATCCCTCAAAGACAGGAGCAAGGTGGTGCTTGCTGAGGAACTGATGAACAGCTTCAGCCTTGTCTCCCTCTTTTCTAAGCCCAGATCCCTTCTGTACAAGCTAATAACAATGTGCTGGCATTGTCACAGCTACCACAGGCTGGAGCTGGCACACAGGGCACAAAACAGGGCTGTCCTGTTTTGTGAACATTTTTGTCTCACGAGAGATTTGAGACTTAAACACTTGTTTTGTCTGTACCTCCTCATTTGAGACTGACCAGTCTGAATCACTTTTGATAAACTATCAGTAGGAGTCTCAAACATAGGTAAGTTCCTATCACTTTAATTAAAGTAGCTCACTGGATAGAGATACCCTGTGAAATGCTCCCATGGAGGAGAAAGCCACACCGTGAGGGCTCCCCTGAGTAATCGTCAGAGGCTGTTATCACATTGAAGAGCTTAGCTTGAAACTCAGACCTCAACACACGCCAAAGAACAGTGAGACAAGAGTGACTAAGGACTAATCACGTCCACTATATTGTGAGAGTAGCTGAAAAGTAATAGAGGAGCCACCGTAAGATGGTATGAGACACAGGTCTGTAGGAAACTGGGCTTCATTAATTTTCTTCTACAAGAGACAGCCTGTTTGATACGGCCAAGGTTTTCAGATACTACTTTTATGCTCTTATAGGCACAAGGTCAGTCAGTCAGTAAAAACATTGTTAATGTACACAAAGTTGTATTTAAAGACTTTCTTTTCCTATTGCATTCTAGCTCTGTCCTGCAGTAGCTTTCTAGGATGCAGTAGCATGTGAATGAGGCTGGATATGAGAAGCTGGAAAGAGACAATGAGAAGAAAGCATTTAGGGTCAGCATGGAGTTTACTTTATGCTTCTCTTACCCTGGTGAGTTAGTGGTGCTGGCCACGGTGGTACGGACTGTACCAGGTCACCTTTGAGACTCAAATGCATTTGACAGACATATCTTCTATCTTCTATAGTTCTCATTGTGTCTTCACAAATTAGTGTTTGTAGAAGCTAACCACAGATTAGAGTAGTGCAATGCTCCCATGGGATGCAGACTTTAGGGTTTAGGCAATGCTCTGTGGCTAACAAGAGCCAACAAGTTATACCTGAGTCATTCCCCTGGGTGAAACATGCCCTGCTCCGGTGACGACAGGAGCGAGCTGAGCATCCTCCCAGGAGACGCCAAGTGTTGACACAAAGGCAGTCGTCTCCCATCGTGATTAACCAAGCAGAACTGGCAGTGGAAGAGCCACCGAGGCGACCGATCTTATGTTTGTCCTAGCAATGATATCAGGCTGCTGACGAGATTAGAAGGATGACAATTAATGTAGTCTTGGTAGTGGGGCAAGATTTATATTCTTAGCGTAAGCTGCTTAGGAAAAGCTTCTTTTACTTAGCATTTATCACTTGTTACTGATGTTTTATTACATCGATAGCCATCCCAAGAAAATGTTTTAAAGTCCCTACCTGTTTCATACATAAGCATATTCCCTTCAACGCCAGAGAGAACAAAACTGGAGACAGAGTTAGACCTACTTAGTTACACTGACGTAAACTTAGTATAGCTCCTTTTTTGACCAACGAAACAGGGGCTAATGTGCTTTCTGAGTCGTCATGTTTCTTCCTACTGGCACTGATGGAAGCTGGATCCAGCGTATGGTGACCACAGATCTGTGGACCTTACTGAAGACAAGCTTACACTGAGTTTAGCAGGATCTCTGGCTTGAGCAAGAAATACCAAATTTGATCCTATAGGGTAAAACATGCTGCATTTCCTCAAACATGTGTTTGGTCCACTTCCACACCCCGCCTCCCCCCGAGATGAGCCAAGCCAGACACATTCCTTCTAGGTGAAATAGTCTTTTTTTCGTTTGTTTTTCACAAGCTTCTCAGGTATACAAAAGGATAATGCAGTGTACAGCATCATCACCTAATGGTGCCTGTAGTGTGCACTATGCAGAAGAGTCCCAGGGTGTTGTACAATGAAATTCTACAATAATCTTAGTAACGAAGAACAATTAAGAGCAGCAGTTAACCTATATTTCTCTACCCTACTTCAAGTGTCAACATACACCCAGGATTGCAAATACTAGTTGGAAGTGCATCGCACTGTCCAGAGGCATAATTACAGAAAGCTGTAGTTGTCTTTATCAGAAAGTTTTAATTAGCAGGACACATTAAATAACTAGCTGATACAGATCTTAATGAATCATTTATAGGCCTACATCTAAGATAATTATATGTAGCTGGTCACACATAATCACTCACATATGCCTGGGCCAAACAGCTTGTGCCTGGACCATTGCTGACAAGATTGGAGGCGGGGGAATAAGAATAGTTGACTTCAAAAGAAATCTACCTTGAGGAAAGGCAGGAGCTCTGGGCTCCTGAATTGTTGGCTGGTTTGGTTTTCTTGGCTTCTTAAGCTAAGGTGGTTGTCCTAAGCGGGCACTTTATGCAGTGTTGCTCAGGAATGAGAAGAGGGCAGCTGCTCACCAGGGTCGAGGATGTGGTTTCTGGGGTGAGCTGTGACGCTGGTGTCTGCAAGCCACATCGCGCTGTCCTCGCTGCAGCTCCCTGGCAGCCTAGCATGCCCTAGATCTGTCCCTCTTTTCTCCAGCCACACTGCCTGCCCTGGGCCACGGAGAAGCTGCTCCAGAGCAACGACCGCAGACCCTCGGCAGCCAGGTCTCTGCTCCACCAGGGGAGTTCCCAGCTCCCCAGTTTCACCAGCTTTCTTGCTGCTTAGTATGTCTGGATGAAAAAGTGGGAAACATGCCCAAACATCCAGTTGTTCCAGGGCTAAGTTTTGCTCTGTGTACTGTTTCAGGGCCAGATTTTCACACCGTTTGTTTGTGACTGCTCCTTGATAGTAAAAAAGAAGTATACGTTGTTTTTTATCTGGCCAAGTGAAGGAGGCATGGGAGCAGCTGGCTGTGAAAGTGTATTTATTGTCACTGCTGATTTCTGTAGAGCTCAGTAGGCATATGCACACAGCATGGCTGAAACCACGTAAATAAATAACCCGTGGTGTAAGAGGCGTAACGCATGCCTCTTCCTCCCCTTTGCCTAGAAGACGCTCCCGTCCATCAGCTGTGGCGGCAGGACGGTCTGACTGACAGCTTTGCTTGTGAAACTGGTTCGTAGGGGAAGTCTGCCAGGTTCCAGGATGCGTATGTCGGGTGCGGTGCCAGTCCCCTTTCTTTTGGCAGGTTTATCCCTCCCACCCACTGCGCTGAGCTCCCTTGTGTGCTTGCATCCCTGCTCCCTGCCCCGTGGGCTGCCTTGGTTTCCATCTCAGGTCCTGTAGTTTAGCTTGTATAATTTTGAGCTGTTTGGTTTCTTCTCCTGTTTTTTATGAAGTAATACTTCAATACTGATTGTATGTAATACATTATGTCCCAAAAAAACCCCCAACAAAACAAACCTCCTGCATCAGACAGACATATTTGTCCATAATCTTTCTTGCAATGTCTGACTTGGCTTACCCTGCTTAGCTGGAGCTCCATAAGGAGCAAAGCCCATGTTTGTCTGATTGCAAGGCAAAAGCTAGCGATAAGATTAGGAGCAAAGTATTACCAACCCATGCAATATTGTAATCCGAGGTCCTTTAAAAGCAGCATTGAATAATTTTTTCAATTATCCACAGAATCTGCTGTTAACAGGTTTCCCTGGTTTCCTAGCATCAGATGAACTCTGCTGATCTCTGCAAAACTTCTTGCAGTTTAAGTACAGAGTTCTCCTTAAAATTAGTGGGCTTTTCAGAGTTAATGTGTTAATCTCCTGATGCACCACAGCAGGCGTCTGGAATAGATCTTACTAGACTGTTTACACTATGCTTCCTTTCAGGGTGGTTAGAGGCAAAGGAGCACTTGTGGCAAGAACTGATGTGGTGTAGAGTTTGACAGCATCTTTCCACACCTAGTTGTTGCTTTTGTGGAGGAGGGAGGAGCAGCTGCTCCCAGTACAGCTCCCAGTATGGCTTCTCATCTTCTTCCCATCACGGGGCTGTCGCAGAGCAGGGTGTGAGCCCCTGCTCCGTTTCCCCCGGTGTGCCCAGGGTGGCAGAGGTTTCCTTTGCCGCCTTCTCCTGGAAGAAAAGGAGAAACCTGGTAGAAGAGGTTTACTTTCTCTCTCGGAGGCAGAAAATAGTTTGTCCAACCCTCCAAGCCCAGAGGCACCTATGCCAGAGGAGCTCCATCTGACAGGGCAGCCGCTGGGAATGCTCTCAGCACCTCGTCTGATAGCAGCCTATGTGCTGAAGCTAACAGTCTCTCTGGATGGATGGTTGTAATAACCTTGCACTTTGTGGCTGTCACCATTTTTATCGTCCCAACCCTCCTGGGAGGTAAGAAAGTGCTGTTAGTCATTTTATGGGGAGAAACTGAGCCATGGTGTGATGAGGCCACACAGGGAGCCTGCAGCAGAGCCGCTCGGCTATCAGACCCTCCTTTCGTTCCTTATCAGCTCTGCCTGATCCGTGTGCGTAAAGTAGGATATGGGGAAGTGGCTCCTGAGTGACTGTGAAGAGTGGGAAGGAGCCAGGGAAATGGGAAGAGCAGTGCCTGTTCCTGACACCAAAACGGTGCTGCCTGAAAGCTGGTACACTGAACGACGACAGATTTTCTCCAGCACCATGTTTTCAGTGGAGCAGATTTTTTTCCCAGTTCTCTTGTTAGACTCTCAGTCTTGGTTTTCCAGCCACCGCCAACACTGTCTGGGCACAGGTCCATGTTTACTCTAGCTCCACAGCCAGAAATATGGTGATCTCTGGTTTATGCTAGTATGTGGTTGTGCTGAATGCATCAAAATGCGTCATCAAGAGTCACCAGCTACATAAAGCATGGAGCTGTGGCAGGGAAATCGGAGAGTATATAGCACAACATTGAGGAGAGTAACAGCACTGGAAGCCAGAAACTTGCTTAAAACACTCCGAGGTTTAAAATCACTTTATCAGAAGGCCACTTCCTAAAGTAAAACGTTTCTTTCGGAGTGCTGTGTTTTGATTTCTGAGCTGGATCAGGAGTACAGTTTATTTTACAAGAGCCAGTGGTACCAATTACAGCCTGCGACTTTCAGAGCAGCACAGGGGACTCAACCACACATCTTCCATTAATTATCTCTTGGCCAAGTTAACTCTGCAATGATAGCACAAGTAATATGTCACAAGCTCATTTTCTGTCATTAAAATCAGCAGATGTGACCCTGATCCTCGCTGGGAGCACATCTTGTCAGTAAGAAGCTGCTATTTTATCACAGGCGCTTTTCAAAGAACGTCATTTTAATGCCAGGTTGTGCTGAAGCAGAGCCCGGCTCCCGCTTTCTCAGACCTCCTGTAGCGGGGAAGAACTAAGAGCCTGCACTAGCCCTCTTATCAGTGCAGAGCCTGGATGAAGTGTGTCTTTGCTGACCTTCTTCTCCTCCTCCTCTTGGTACAACAAAGAAATGATCTTAGTTTCAAAAAGCTGACACATAGGTACAGCTGGTAGGTATTAGTACTTCAGTTGTATACTGCTGGAATGCAAATAATTTGGCGGTCGTTGTTTTACTTGGTTGACTCCTTAGTCTATATGCTTAAAAAGCCTTGGGAGCAAGTGCCCTGGATTCCAAATCCAACATTTTGGGCTCCACGGTGAGGCTGCTTCACTCTGGGAGAGGGTGTCCTCTGCCCCTACGGCCATGGTCTGGGGCCAGAGTATTGAACCAGGGGTTGCCACTGTTGTCCACTTTCAGAAATTGTTTCAGCTTTTGATGGTCCTGTCCCCTCTCCCATTGTTCCATACAAGCTTTGGGGGCCAAAAAGCAGCTATTTCTAGGTAGTGTCCAGTGCCTACCTCTGTGCATTAAAAGCTAGCAATGCATTAACCACTAGCAATGACAACTTATGCAGCAACTTGCTCCACCAGCCAATTCAGTTTGTATCTGAGAAGCAAAAAATGCTCACTTTGGAATAACCCCATAACATGTGCGAGATTGCCATTTTAAAAAGAAAAGGTGGAAAAAGCAGCCACTGGTATTGGCCATATCTTTCTCTTACCCTTCACGAAAAGCAGTGCTGATGAATAGATGTGTCCCTTTGGCTGCCTCTGAAGATGGCAGCTGGGCTGAAAGTGGGAAGGAGGTAACCTGCTGAGCGAAGGTGTCCAGATAATAAATTAGCCCCCCAAAACCTAAAAACAACAAGAAAGAAATTGCACTGTCCAAAAATAGAAGTTAGAGGGGACAGGATTACACCACGCTAAGCAGCCTCTTCTGTTTGCAATTAGCACTGGGCGTCAGTAGCAACAGAGCAAGCTTTCTACCACCTCCTGGGAGGTGCTCAGGCAGGATGGACGTGGAGACTGCGCAGCAGTGAGAAGCAGCTGAGCTTCAGCGTTTGAGAGGGGATTGTACCTGGGTGGGTTTGTCCTGGCAGACACCAGCTGGAGAAGGTGCCACGTGGCTCAGGTGTGGTCTGGGATCCTGTTGGGATGCTGTGCTAATTCACAAAGTATTAACAGAAGGATCCAGTTTGAATTTCTTTCTATGAATACCAATGGGGTGTTTGGTTTTGGGTTTTTTTATTATTATTATTAGAGTTGTCACAGAGTGAGTCTGCTCTTTCCTTTACAGCAGCTATTCTAAGACTACCAGAAAGTTGACTTGGAAGATGCACTCCTCTGGGTGTGCAGGCACTAACAAGGACCTTACCCAAGAAGAGCTTCATGCAGGCAGAGCCCAGCTGACGTCGAAGCAGTTGTGTGAAAGCATGGAGTTTCTTCCTCTCCTGGAGTCACAGGAAGATCAGAGGTGGGACTGTGTGCCAGTGCCTGCAACCTGATTTCACTTGCAGGTTATAAATGTGTCTTGGACCTTTACATGTACCTGTGTGGCCCAGGGGCTCTGAAGCACCCCTCTGAATTGCTGTCACAGCTAGGAGGATCTCTATCCCCGCACTCATCCACAGCTACAGGCACAGAAAACAGTCAATCTCTTGGACTGACAAAACTACAGAAGCTAAAAGCTTCTGTTTCAAGGCCATCAAGGAAAAATATTGCACTTTCTGTCCTCGGTGTGCTACAGAGTGTTTCCTAGAAGGGCTCCGTGACGTGCCGCAGCAGAGTGCTGGGGCTGGTTTCCCACCCGATGCTACAGGCATGAATGTGAGTGCAGGTGAGCAAAGGCTGGTACTTCTTAAACAAACCAGCATGGATGAAGAAATAACCATTTAGCAGGAATGTCTTAAAGCAAAATGCACTGAAGGCTGTGATGAGGTGAAATACTATAGCAGCGGGAGCTGTATACGTTTGCAATGGGCTGTATCCGGTGAATGTTACAAGAAAGCCAAGGTTTCAGGAATAAGAGGAAACTGTTTTTAAGCTAATTTCTAATAAAACAAGGCCTACACAGTCATGCTATCTGTCTCTGTCTGCCTGCTTATGCCCTCCCTCTTCTCGATAACTTTTGCCTCCATTAGGGTCACCGTCCACTATCAAAGACAGCGATGATTCCATCAGGTCTGTACACACCAGCAATGCTGCTGGGGAGAGACCTGGGGAAATGCTGCCCATGGGCAGTCAGCACTCACACAGCTCCAGGCTCTGCTAGGGCCAGTGGCCATGGCCAACCTCCCCCCGGCTGCCCCGGCTGAGGTAAGCTTCCAGTGATGGTTTTCACCCTTTTCCCAGGGGAATGACTTCTGCTTTTCTCCACTTCATTGTGATGCAGAGACTAATCTTCAAAGTCTATGACATAGGTTGGTTTCACAGATGACTTCCAGGCTTATTTTAGGGTCTGTTTTAAGCCAGGAGAAATATTGGCAGAGTCTCTGTCTGGTGTGGTCTCGCCTGGCTCTCACGCTCTCGGGAAGCCAGTTATCAGAGAGAATTTTAATTGCTCTTACGGGCTGTATGAAAGACTAGTGATATCAGAGGGAATTCTTAAACAGACTTGTTCCGACCTTTACACGATGTCTTTTTTTCGCCTTGCTGCAGAAATATAAGCCCTAGTTGCGTGCTGCAAACCGGTATGGCTGATGGGTGCTCTGGGGAGATGGTGCTCGGGAGAAGCTGCCTCCATTGCTGGTTCTGCCCAAGGGGTGGGTTTGCATTTGCTGCCTGTGATGATAACCTGGCTCATGGGCTGTGCTCCTTTCCTGCGAAAGGGCTGCACATCGCACTACCCTTTGTCCTCCTGGATGGAGCCATCTCTGGATTTGTGGCTTAAAAGCTGAGTGCTGGCAAGGGGAGAGAGGAAGATCAATAATCCTCAATAAGGCGATAAATAAGATAGTGGCTTAAGGGAAAGCTCCAGAGAGCTCATAGTTATCATTAGAAGGGACAAGCAGTGATGTCTTATTGGCATATCTCATTAGAAATTGCTGGGAGCTACTGGACTGGACAGTCGCTTCAAATGCCAGCAACCCCAGGGGAGCTGGATGTAAATGTTGTAATTGATACAAGGATGGAAGCTGCTCCACTACAAAGTGACATTTCAGATATTGTGGGAATGGATGATGTGAAACATCCTCAGTGAGAGCTGTTTCCCTCAACTCTTTTGACTCCTGTCAGAGGTGCATGTTTGAGCTTTTCTCTGGGCAGATGGCTTCTGCAAATAGAACCGGCTTTGAAATACAAAGTTTTGCTGAATTCATTATACGCCTTCTGACTTCAAAGCTTTGCACTTTCCTCTTTAGTTTTAAATAGAGCCACTTGGCTGCTTTCAGGCCTGTTACATTTGAGACAGGTGCTGCAGTGGATGTCACCGGTGAAGCACGGCAGCGGTGGAAGAGTTACTCGGGGTGCACTGAGGAGCAGTGTGCCCACTCAGGGCTGCGTCTCACCTCTGCCCACATCTGGCCAGGAGCGACACAGTCCCTACAGTTACGTGGGTCTCAGGGGGCTCTTCCCATCAGGCACTTTCTTGATTTTCCCATTCCTCAGCAAGGGGGTTGGCTGCACTAGCCTGTCCCTACGTCCCCCAGCTCTCCTGGGTTGCAGGGTGAGAGGGTGCTGTGCAAGGAGGAGGATGGGTCGGGGTGGGGATGATGTTCACAGCAGGAGTTGTTCTGCCCAGCTCGGCATAAGTCCTGTTCATTGAGGACTTCACAACAGGAAGTTTCTTCCCTGGGAGGGAGGATCTATATGAATTAATCTTTAGAGAGCTTTATATTGAATTTACCTTCTGGAGCGTGGTGGTTTTCCACCTCAGCTTAGCAAGTGGATACCAGTAGTCAGAAGTTACTGTAAACATAAAGCTGTCTTCGTGACTTTACTTTGGCTATATGTACTTCACTTGGACTGAAGTGACGGGTTTTGGGTTTCACAACTCATTTTTACTTTTGAGGATGTGTTGGAGCCACTCAAAGGGATACAAACTGGAGATCTTTCTCTTTGTATCTACTTGCTGCACAGAGAGATGACATTTTGTTGGCCAAAAGTTTTCTTGGAAAGAAAATGTCACTTTGGAGACTGAAATGTCGGTTTAGTCAAATTGTTCATATGCACAAAAGGGGGGAGAAACAAGCGCCCAAACTTCAAAGCAGCTGAACCATTCCTTTCAACATCTGATTTGCCACAACTTTATTTCCAAATCCTTCAAGTTCAGTTTGGAAGTTTTAAAGGCTCAAAGCCAAAATGTTCAGAGTGAACAAAATGTTTGCTTCACCCACAAACTATTTTTTTCTTTTTAGAACTGGCATCAAACTGAAAATCTATTACTCGCCCTGTTCTGGTTGCCTACAGCACCTGGGTAAGTTGGAGGCAGGACTTGCTAAACTGAAAAACATTTAGGCAGAAAAAGTTCTTCATTTTACCTCAGCTCTCAGCAGCTGGATCCTTTATGGATGCTCTAAAAGAGCAGCGTATCACGACTTTCAGCATTCCTCCATATACTCTGGAACTGAGAAGCTTTTGTGGGACTTTTGTCTTATCAGCAGTACATTATAAAAATGTCAACTCTTTCCAAACCTTTATCATTTCATTGGAAGGACTATTCTTAATTTCAGCCCTGGAGTTAGTTTATGTGTGGCTTGATCATCTGTTCCTCCTTTCATACAGATGCTATCAACGTGGGCAGCAGAGCAGCCCTGTCACACAGGATTAATGGCAGCGTGCGGTGCTGCTTGTGGAAGCAAAGTAAGTAAAGGTGAACAGTAATATCGTACCATATGAACAAACACCAAAATTGGAATAATTTTTCTAAATGTTTCAGCATCCTAAGTACAAAGTAATAACGCTGTCAGGAACGATATTCATTGCTCCTGCATCTGGCTGTGATGGAATTAGCGGCAGCCTCCCAGGCAGGAACGCAGGTACGTCAAGTGGTGGAAACCCAGTGTGCAGTTGTGCTAAAGCAAAAAGCAAACAAATCCCTTGCTCACAGAACGGGGGGAGAAACCTAATACTACTTGGAAAATAAACACTGCTTTGAATATGACATTTATTTTAGTTTCCTCATGGGAAGGATAATGCAAAAATAGGCTATATATATATATGTATTTGTATATCAGACAAAACGTGTTCTAGAATTTAGTAGAAGATGAAAATAGTCTGTGAAAATGAGTCTGTGAAATCTAGAATTAGGGCAGGAAGATATCTAACAGTGGACAATGAGGAAAGACATACTGAGTACTCTCTGCCTTAATATAAAATCAAGGAGGGGCAAAGCCTCAATGAAGGATGAGACTTAAAAATATTCCAGTTCACCTCACAAAAATAGAAATAGTTCTGCGGCATTACGAGGGTGGGGGGAGGTTACTCAGCCATTTTTCAAATTTGTTAAACTATTTGACTCTAGGTTTCCATGTGCATTCATTTTTAGAGGTGCTAGCCAAAAGCTGTTTGATGCTGAGAAAATTGTAAAAAATCTAGCTCTTCCTAGTTGCCCCAAGGCCAGTGCTTAGAGCGTTTAAATTTTGGAAATGTCAGGCAGAGGCACTTGAATAGGAAAAACAGATGCCCAATTACACTGTTTATCCTATCTACTCACAAACATGTTGAGCCCTAGCCATCTTTGAAATAAATAAATCTTCCTCCACAACATATTGCTGCCCAGTAGCATGTGTCACGGAGCATATTTAAGATTTCTTCAGTAGAAGCCAAGATCAGCCACTGCCAGAAATCAGATATTCAATTAAACATTCTCATGCTTCAAGCCAGTATGGCAAGGGTACCTCTTCATGAAAAAATTGCTGCTACGGGAACAGCTGGGATTAAGTGATTACAGGGAGAGAATTTTTACATCAGCAATGTGGTCCCTTGCGTGTACGTAACGGTAGGATCTGAAGAGGATGGCCGTGAAGCTCAGTGCATGTCTGACATTGCCCATGAGTGCTCTTTTCCAGTCCCCAACCGTGATCTAGCCTGACCCTGGAAAATCACAGGAGGGACAAAAAGTGGCTGTACTGAGACGACGGCTTTGCAAGAAGCAGTTGCGCTGTGGCTATGGCTTTGCAAGAAGTGACTGTGCTGGGGCTATGGCTTTGAATGTTGTTTATGACCACGCAGGTTTGTGCCTTCACTGCTTCTCCACCCTTCTCCTAGGCTGGCCACGTCCACGCGTAGGGCTGTCCCGGCGTGGCTGGAGATTACCAGGCTGGGGCAGGGACTCTCCCAAGGGAACAGAAGATTTTCTGTGCCTGCGGGTGGATGTGTGAAGCACGGGCTATTTTATCTGCCTTTGGATCTAACTTTCTTGGTTTAGGCATTGTCAAACAACTGGAAGGACTGACATTAGCTGCCTGGTTCCCATTAGCAAAGCCACTTTAAAATCTTGCTGCAATCACTTTGTTTTCTAACATGTAACTAAAGACCTTTTTGCCGCTCCTTTACATGACGGCTGCTTTCTACAGTGTGAGCCATGCAAACAGAAATCAGCCATATGCATCTTGCTGATACTTTTGCCAGTGACTGCAGCAAAGCTTTTATATCAGGAAGAGTGTGTATATTGGGCTTTCTTCCAGAAGCTGTGAGAGGGGCACAATATGTGCTGCTGGATTATCTTACCAACTGAATAAATGTCATCTCTTTTTCAAATAAGAAACTTGGACTATGGCAGAAGAAGTATTTCATTGTATAAATGAGTTCTACGCATCCCGAGCAGGAAACTTGGTGCCTTCACTGGGCAGAGATGCTCAGGTATATGCAGACAAAGCACCCCAATAGTTGTATATTTTTTGGCACATTTTAACTGTCCAGTACTGCACATGTTTTTTTTCCACCCCTTGGAGGAACTGGCTTTTTAAAGCAGCAGCTGAGACTGAGGGGAATACATGAGGCTTGAGGGGAAAAAGAAATCTTTAACAAAATCTCAGGCTGGGCCTCTGACTTTGGGCCACATGATTGAAAACGTGAATCCTGGACTTTTACCCCCCACCCCCTCTGTTTTTCTGGGGGATGATTGGGCTATATGCTGGTTTTGTATAAGGCGATGGGTTATTGCAGTCAAAAGTCTCACTGAGATACATAGTCCTTCCATCCATCAGTATGTCGTTGGGGTATTTTTCCTTCGCAGGATGAGATTGTATCAGGAAGCCACAGGTCTCCTCAAGAAATGCACCGTGAGGTTTAAAACATCGTGTACAACAAAGGAAGGTATCACGTTAAAATGAAGCCTTCTGTTTCTAATTAGGAAATTAGTTAGGTGCTGTGCTCTGCAGCTCTGGAAAAGTCGTACACAGCAGCTGAAATGCCTGGGAAGGACTGTAATATCCACCTCGGTACTTAGGAACCAGCCTGTGGCAAGCTGTGTGTGTTCCCTGAAGTGAAATGTTGCATGAACCCTGTTGAGCTTGTCCTTGAAGACAGCTACCGTGCCGACCTTGCTGTGCTTGGTGAGGCTACCACAGATTTACTGTACAGATGGTGACCCCAGGGAGTCCATCTCCTAAATGCTCATCCAGATGCCTGAGCCAGTGGAGCTGTGCAGTGAACGCAGCATCCTGCGACCACGGAGGCTGTGGAGCCAGCTTCTCCACTGGTTTCTTTTGTCCATATAAACCTGTTCCTCTCCTTCCTCACTGTAGGATTCTGGAAAAGGCAGAGTAGCACCTACCATCCTGCAGCTCCGTGCCTGCTGGAATGGGAGCTGGGTAGTGTGGAGCCACCGCAGATGCCGGTACCCATGGCAGATGCTGATACCCATGGCAGATGCTGGTACCCACCACCCAGGACAAGCCTGCGGCACGCAACTGCTCTCTGCTCACCGTTGGGTAAAGCATCTCTGTCACACGCCCTTGTTAAAAATGCACGGGTTGTGGCATTGTAAGAAAGAAATCAATGCATTTCTGTTTGAGTATGGTGTGTGTCTTTTGCTTTTCTGGGTAACTCTTCTAATGCTTTAATTGACACTGCCTGGTGATGACCGGGGTGTAGAGGGAGAGATGGAAGCAGACTGTTTCTCAACCACAAAGTAACAAGTGGCTTTGGGCTGGCTTTTAGTGCAGCATAGAATTAAGCTGGTTTCTTCTGAAGCTTTTCTAGAAAAACCTTGAAAGCGTTCTCCAGTTTGCCTCTTTGCTAGATGGAGTACAGGAGATGTTCATCTGAGCTTGCATGGAGGTTATTTTGGGATTTTTCTTTCCCATTGTCAGCAAATGGGACAGTGCTTTTGTTCCCAGGCAGTTTTTAATTTTTAAAGCTGATGAGTGCCTCACTTTGACATAGTGTTAAACATTTAAATGCACCGGTAGGGTGCCTTCTTCATATCAAACTCAGATGGCTCATCTGCAAAAATAAGCCCCAAAACAAACTGAAAACAATTCTTTTCATATGCAGAAAACTCAGCCAGAAAAACTTTCTTCCTTCTGTGATCAAAGCAGGAACTATGTAGTTTGGTTTGTGCAATGGGGTTAGATTTTTCTTCCTCCCTGTAACATAGCTTCAGTCAGTTGTCAGCCAAGAGATATGTTTGGATTTTTCATCCCCATGTGGATTTGTGGGAACGCGCACTAGGAGACCAGATCAACACTGTAATAGTGCCTGCATTGATCTAACACAGTGTTTATGTGGACTCCAGCCATCGTTCATTTCTTCTCCAGCATCCAGAGGCTATAATGGATTATTTTATACAATAATCATGATAGTACTTAGCTGCTGCCTAGCATTTGCAAGGCGTTTTATGAAGAAGGTCAATATAATTATCTCCATTTTACAGCTGGAAAATAAAGGCACAGAGACATGAAGTGATTTGTCCAAGTCCATGAGTACCACAGCAGTGATGGGACTAGGGAGAGGATCCGGGCCCCTGGAGGCCCACAGCAGGGCTCTGGCTGGTGTCTCCTGGCCGTGCTGCTAAAATGAGCCCTCTCTTTTCCACTCGGGTAGGACTGTGCAGGGTCAGCCCTCTGTGGCTCCGGCATCAGGGCCCACCCTGGAGACCCACGCCCTGGGAGGGGGTATCTCCCCAAGAGCACATGGCTGCTGAAGGATACAGACCACATGGTTTTCCAAAAAACCAATTGCTCTTCCTTGGGTCACTGCAACGACTACGTGGAGGTGGATGCAAAAGGGAAGCATCTGTGTCTTCCCTCCCCGAATTGTCTTTTCTCTTTGGGAAATCCCCTCACTGAGATTTGGCTGGAGCCTTACTGGTGTCCGGGATACCTGCCCTGGCAGCTTCTTTCTCCACTGACTCACTGCATCTTCACCTCTCCTGCAGCTGCTTCCTCTGCTGGCCCAAGGAAATGGGTCCCGTCCTTCCTCTCTCATCAAGTCCGAGGGGGTTTGGGAGCCCAGCACAGCCACCTGTGACAACTCCATCACTCCCAGCCCATCCACAGGTCCCTGACGAGTTGTGAGAACACAGGCGTTTCCTAACTTTAAGTTGAAATAAAGATCTGAACCCAGCTGAAGGCAGTGGGCTGCCACCGTCACCGCAGAGCTTCCATGCTTGGGGGTAACAGGCTTTGCACATTCAGAGTCTGCAGAGAGCTTGTCTTACTGCCTTAAACTCAGTTAAAAAAAAAAAAAATCCGAAAATTAGTCTTTAATAGGGCCTAGACCATCTGTGCTTACCAACTGAGCCCTACCTAGCCTGTGCTGTGTTTGCAGCGTACGTTTAACAGCTACTTACGGGCCAGCACAGCACGCAAGCCCTGCCCGCAGGGGACGGGAGCCTGGGCTGTGTGTGTCATTAGGTCTTCCCTTCCACAGTCCTTGTAACTACAGGATAAAACTGTGTGTGTGCTTAACCCACACCTCCTCCCAGGCCCAGGGTGGGCTTCTGTCCTGTATTTACAGTCTCCTTCAGCATCCAGCAGCAGTCAAGCGCAAGCCCTTCCCAGCCCCTGCTTGTGGTACTGGAAATATTATTTTCCTTTTGCAGCTGACATCAGGGTATGCCTGGCATCAAGGTATATCAAGATATCCAACAGGGGACTCCGAAAGGAGAAAAAGTTGTTTGTTTGGAAAGGTGTTTTGGCAGGTTTCTAAATGAGATACAGGTCTTTTGAGAGCTTGTGATGTGAAGCAGAAATGGCTCCCAGCCCTTCCCCCTGCTTCTGCAGTGCTTGCTTCCCGAGCCTTTAGGCATCTGCAAATGCAAGAAATACTTGAAATTACAAAAATTGGAAGAGGCAGTTTGGTAGCTCATATTTCTTAAAGTACACGAAACTCCAGTAGGTTGCTGGCTGGATAAAGTGGATAAAGCATAATCCCTGTGCAGACCATAAATAGTTTGTCTACTCCCAGCAACGGGAGGGAAAGAAGGGGAGAGGGTGGAGAAAGCGGGGATTATGGGTTGATTTGGGGGAGAGATTACCCACAAATATTTTCTGATTTGCTTGCACCTTCACCATGTGTGACATCAGGGGTCTGTAATAACTTTCCAATTCCTGAAAACACAGTTACTCAATTCAGAAGCCACAGCGGGTTCGCAGGAGATGTCTGCTCCCGTGTGGAGCCCACTGCCCTCATGGGGCGAGTCCTCGGTTTTATTAAACTGATCATAACCTCATGCAACCGCATGCCCCAAAGCGGATAGCTGGCCTTTCCCTTCCCATCTTGCCGTACTCTCCATTTCCGAGTCACCGGGGTACCTATGGTGGACTGTGCTGCGCCACGTCGGGGCCCCACGGGATGGTGAAACAGGTGATGAAATGCACCTCGTGATGGAGTTGGGAAATGTCAGTTCTCATCACCCGGTGCTCTCTACTGTTAATCTTAAAAAAATTACTATTGATCTTCCAAAAAAAAGAGGTTTGTATTATATGTTGCTATATTTACAATTTAATTTTTTTACCTTTTTTTTTAACGTAAACTTCTAGCAAGAATGCTCCCTTGTCTCTCCCGTGTATCAAGATATAGTTTGTTGTTGAACATGGTAGACTGCAGTGATGTAATATCTCTCTGCAAGGCAAAGCACTGACAGCAATATGAGTTTTTCTGGAGTTAGTTCTTATTAGATTTGAGGTGAGTTGCGTTGTTTTTTTTTTTTCTAATTTATTTATGGGCATTTCAGCAATACTTTTGGTCAGTCAAGGAATGAACAGAATGCCGTAATGTTAAAAAAAAATGGAGCTTTGATCAGTTTTTGAAGGGAACTGCAAGGAAAACATGGAAAAGAAGTTGTAAGTGCTAGGACAAAGGAAAGGGAATGACACAATACCGCTCAGTTGCTTAAATGTTATCTTATGCCAAAATGCCTAGTTTGTGTTTTCTTATTTTTAAGGCAAGAAAAAAACCCTCTTCATATTCAAATGACTTCTTCTGTGTACTTTTCTTGGGATTTGCCTACAAATAGAAAGTTCTCACTTAATATCAGGGAATTGTATTAGTCTCTTATCTTAATTATGCTTTGTAATTGTGTAGGCCTGTGGCTCACTAATGCCTGCCACAATTATTGGTGGGGGAAGGGGAAAAAATCCTTGCCTGCTTAAATAAGAAAGGAGTGAGGTTGGGAACCTGTGTGCAAAGCCCCTTCTCCTGGAACTGGGCTGGAAGGTGGCGGTGGAAGAGCTGCTCCCCGCCGAGATGGTGCTGGCTGACCCACAGTGTGGGGCTCCTCGTTTCGCTGCCCACCCACCCACGAGTCGGTGTGGTACCGAGGAGACGCAGGGAGCAGGACCTCAGCTGTGGCAGTGTGCATGGTGGGGATGGGAGCTTGTGGTGCAGAAGAGATCTCCTACGTGGATGGCAAGGTTGGTTGTCTATCTGCAAATGCCCCCTTAAAAAAAACAAAAAAAAGCATTAGATGGGGAAATTGAGAATGTCTTTACCTGGGACTTTCCTTCATCAAATAGCACTGTCTGGGAATAGGCTTAACTGACATCATGCTTTTTTAATAGCAAAAATGTAGGTAAGTCCTAAGTAGTGGCAAGAGACAGAGGTGTGAATGGAGTTTAAGGTAATCTTCTGCAGTCCATTTTCCCCCATCTCTCTTTTAAAGGAAATCCCCAGAGTGGGGAAAGTGGAGAGCATGGCTCATGACCTTCTCTCACCCTTCCCTTCACACGTTCACCAGAGGGAAAGGTCATATTGTAGAAACTACCTCCTAAAATTGCACTTAAGACTATGTGTGGACTACAGTACCACAAAGAATTGTATTTAAAACACAAAAAAAGTCTTCTTTTCTTTTTAAATCAGGACTGACTCTTGAATTGCAAACAAGGACTAATGAATACAACCCCCAGGAGAGAGCAGACGCAGTGTGTGGCACACCGGGGGCCAAGTGAGCACCAGACCCAGCTTGTCAACTCCTCACAGCATCAGGATGCAGCAAGCGTGGTTGCCTAACTGTGGGGCTGAGTCCTTGAGCGTTCCGCTCCTCGAGGAGACAAAGCTGTCATTCCTGAACCAGCAAGTATGAAGAGGATTTCAGTGGTGATGGATAGACAGGGAGGAGCAATTACTTAAAACGGTAGAGTAGGTTAAACCATCTCTGTGCTGGATGTCCTCTCAAGCAAAGAGTAAAGGGCCAGCTAACTCGACAGTCACTGCTGATCTCAAGTGTGTTTGTCACTTTAGATTTCACCTTTAAATTGTTTTCTTATATAGCCATGCATATATCCCTTACACAGGTTTGTCGTGGCTTGGCTGGGAATGGAAATCACCACTGGCTGAACAGAGTCTTTCCTTGCCTCCATCCTCCGGGAAGCCTGCTATCCCTGTTTCTTTTAGTTCTGATCAAAACATAGGATGTATGTATAAGCTTATTGCACGTAAAGCATGCAAACACTGTTACGCTTTTTGGAGCGGTATAGTGAATTGTGAGAAGCACCTACATCTCCTGGTTGAGGGATAATGACATATGCATTCTGCTTGGCTCTATAAGCTTTTAGTACTGCCTAAGATAAAACGAGGCAGAGATGCCAGTCCAGTCCACTAACAAAGTATGGGAGCATCTTTTTATTCTTTACATTTGTAGCAAAGAAAAGGTGAGGTCAGATGTTAGGAAGGCTGTTTCAAGCCGTAAGATTATTTGGACTCAGAAACAGACCATCCAGGGAAGTTGTAGAGTCTTCATCATGGATGGTTTTAAGAACAGAAGAGATTAAAACCTGTCAGGATTCATGTAGATGTTGCAGTCGATCCTTCTTTAGAACAAAGGACAAGATCCAGTGTGTTGTAAAGAGAGTAAGTGCTGCTGCGTTGGCTGTGCACACCTCTGAACCAAGCTGCATTTGTGAACTGGTGGTAATGCCCTTGGCTGGTGTGGGAGTAAGGGCTTAAGCCAAAGGACTGCCTTGGGGGCTCTGGTCCTGTCTCTGCAGAGCAGTCTTTCGTCTCTCACAGCCGCTAATGACAGACCCATGAGAAACCGAGTGATTACGAAGTGCTCCTTCCCCTGGCATAACCTCCCCATTTCTGCCAAACAGCTGTTGAGAAACTTTCTGAGATGAAGATTGCATGTGCATCATTGTGTTTAATAGTTACCAGTGGTCTGAGCCTCCAGGAATTTGTCAGATCTCTTTCTGAATCCATGTATGCTTTTGGCTTCCAAAACGTATCACGGCCATGGGCTCCACAGCTTTGTTATATGCGGTGAGATTTGGTTTTGGCTGGTGGTTTCTCTGAGTGTCCCCAGTTAGCGGCTTCTGAGAAAACCGGAGTAATCACTCCCCTCCATGCCAGGCACGAGTCTACACATCTCTAATTGACCTCCACTCTCAGCGCACAGGGGCATGGGGACTGCAGGAAGAAAGCCGGGACAGGTTTGGAGCTCAGTGGGAAGTAGGAGCTGCTGCTTCTGCACAGCAGACGAGAACAGCCGGGTGGCTGCCCCTGGCTAAGCAATAGCCAGCAGGGGCAACCCTTTTCCTTAGTGTCTGCAAATAAGAGCAGCTGTTCAGCTAAACCTTGCCTCTCTGTGGGGCAATAGCTCCTGCTGAGTCCTTGCCGGGGGTCCTAATGCAGCTAGTTGCTGAAATCAGCAGAATGGGGCTGACTGGGGAAAAAGCGGGTGGTATGGCATCCAGCCACCATGTGTCCTTCCCTCCCACTCACACTGGAGGCGCCACCAGTGCCTCCCCTCCAGCTAGCGAGCCGGTGGCCTCATTGTGTCACTCATCCCCACTCCTTTCTCTGTTGTATGCGTTTGAGGAGCAACGCCAGGGTCATCTCCCTGAGCCTGCTTGTCTAAACAGTTGGCAGCAGTCGCCCAGCGGCCCTGCAGGGACGGGACGATGCTACCTGATGCCAGCGCTCGGTTCCTTCTGTGATGGGCGGTGTCTGCACAGCAGACTGTACACACCACACGCTGCAGCCCCAGAGGCTCCTCTGCCGGGGATGTGCATTTCACACCTGCTTTACAGGTACAGGATTACAGCCTTGCTTTGTAAATTAACTCCCTGTGATTAGAAACATTAGCACTCCAACTTCCCCAGCAATATAAGCAAGGCCCTCATAAGCCTCGCTGCTTGTTCCTAGCAGTCGGAGACAGCACTGGGATATCCTGCGAATGCTGCTTTTGATCTGAGCTGTTATTGCAGTGCAGCACATTGAATTTTGAGTACAGAAATTGCATGGAGTGGCCTGATCCTAGGTACCTTCCTGTTCTGTCTGGCAGCCTGTTTGCTGTCCTGTTTTTCCCTATAGCTCTGAAGAAGATGCCATTTGCGGGCAGTTGACTGGGTGGGGAAGGAAAGAATTGTGCACTTACTGCTTTCCCCATACAAACTGCAACTTCCCATTCACTTAAATTTGCCCTGAGCACCTTTTTAAAACGTGGTTCAATTTCCTTCTTTCAGAGTTTTTGTTGGCACTTATCATCCTGGAATGGTACTTAGTCAGTCCCTGTCTGAATTGTCTGTAAGGATAATTGATGTCCATGTCTCCAACAAGCTGAAAATTGTTCACCCCCCCCAGCCTTTGACATATAAAGGGACTTTGTTTTCTTCAGTGGATGTTTTTGTCTAATAGGCAGATGACCCCAGCTGTAAGGCTTGCGGAGTGAGGTACAGCTGCAGACACCTGACTTTCAGCCCAGGGCAGGAGAGGTGTGGTGACCTTTCTGGATTAAAGCTGAGGACTGTCTCCAGAGCTCACCCCATACGGGCACCGGACTCGTTGCAGGGGTGTGTTTCCCTCCAAACAGTTTGATCCCGTCTTTTCCCCAGGCTGGTTTCAAGAACGAAGTCACCCTGTCTCAGGAGCACCTTCAGATGTCCTTCCAAATCACGCTGAAGCTCGCTCCAGGATGCAGCAGCCGGGGTTTCAGCACCTGGGCAGGCGAGATCCTTCAGGCGCTGAAGATCACCAGAGATCCAGAATGGCCACTCTGCACTGATCCCAACTTCCAGCCCTTTCAATGAGAAGGTAATTGGTCTTCTGAAGAAATGAGTCAGAGGCTCTCGCTGCTCCTTTTGAAAGTTTAAACCAGCCCGGTGCTGCTGACATGCCTTTGCTGTGTCCAAGTGTCGCAATATCTTCCGAACTGGCAGCGTGACCGGGAATCAAACCGCCATGTGCGAGGTGATACACATCTCACTGCGACTACAAAATCTCTAGTAAAGCCCAATATTTTGCTTTCCGAATTAAAACAAAAAAAACCCAACCTCTTTTGAAGTACAAACTAGCTCTGAGTCAGCAGTACGAATGCCTGAGTCTGCATGCAGCCTGAGACAACTGTCCACTTCTCCTTTCTCCTGTTCGTCTCAATGTATGCTTAATGCTGTAGCCTAAAAACAATGGTTCAGACGTCAACACTAGGGCTGGTGTTGACCTCTGAAA
Source organism: Balaeniceps rex (assembly GCA_013401315.1). Classification (NCBI taxonomy): domain Eukaryota; kingdom Metazoa; phylum Chordata; class Aves; order Pelecaniformes; family Balaenicipitidae; genus Balaeniceps; species Balaeniceps rex. The sequence goes on from VYZW01012589.1 coordinate 65,649, forward strand.
CACCATTTTTTACAAAGGCTGGTGAACAAACCACCCAACTCACTTGTTCCACCCTCCCTGGACACCCACCTTGTGTCTTGGTGAAGCCCAACAAACCCTTTGCTACAAAACTTCCCAAACTCGGACTTTCCCTGAGTCTGACCTGCTGTCACGCGCACTCAGCGCAAGCGGTTGCAGCACTTTGTGAAAGTGTAGGGACAGAGTCAAGTGAATGGAGTTTGTTAGAAAAATAAATATCCTGAGGTGTTCGATCCTGGTGGTGCTTTCCTCCTCCTACCAAGTGGAAACATGAATTGTGAACGGCTACTGCACTGAGGTGCTGAAGACACCAGAGGGCTCTACTGCGAGATGTACAGCTGGATCGCCACAAAGTCCATAGGATTTTACTCTCAAAGTGTGCTCTCATTTTTTATGATCCGCCCCCCCCCGCCAAGACTAGCTGCTGCTGGCAGCGTGGGCCTCAACTTCTCACTTGCAGCATGACAGTGGCTCTAGTTCAGGTTGCTCCTGTCCTCAGCTCTGCTATTTTTTATCAGGATATGGTGGCGTTTAGGATTTCTGTGGAAACCTGTTCTCCATAGTGCATCTTGTGAAGGACCAAGGCTATGCTGAGAAACCAGTTTCTGACAGCACTTGACTTCATTTGGAAAGCAACCCCCTCTCGGTGTTTTTGGTAGTGTCATAGTTTTCCCCAACCTGTTTGACAAATGAGCCTACCTGTAGTTGCGTTCGTGCCTTTCCTGTAGGAAGTTTATGTTGAAGGATCGCCAGGCTTCGCTCACTCGGACGGGGAAATCTCTTACATGACTCGCCTTGTCTGCTCGAGAATTTTGGCCGCCTCTGTTGGCATGATAGAGAAATGTGTTTGCTAGGCTTTTATCCTTAAAGGGATAGAATTTCACTGGTATTTTACACTTAAAAGGATGTATCATTTCTTCAAAAACAGAATGCACAAGCATATACATTCTCAGTCTGTTGCCTGGGATATTAGCCAGGCAACTCCTAATAACGCTAAAGCCTAGCAATGTAAGATTAAAATACATTAGTTGGGAAGAAATTGTCCATATATTGCATGAGAAATCTTAATGCACATAGAAAACGCACTGTAAGCCCAACACAAATCTTACTTGTCAAACTATTCGTGATACTTAGGGGGTTAATTTCAAGAATGCCTAAGAGCTTTATTGTACTTGTTTTAATTATTTGGAAATTGCTCTTCCTGACTCGAGTGATGCCTGGTATTCTTAACGTGGCAGTTTCTGCTCTGTCTCAAAACATCTCGACTGTCTCATGCTATTTGTGCATGTGCCTGTGCTGCCTTTCGTTTGTTCAGAGCAGCATCAGGAAACTGCTGGTGTGAAAAACCAGTGAGGGCTGGAGCAGGACTCCAGTTTATGTGCCTAAGGAACGGCGGTGGCGGATGTAAGAGAGACGGGCATCACACCTTGCTGTTCCCAGCCGGAAGGGACAGAGGACGCGGTGCGTGGGGACACGGTAGGCCGCACTCCTCCCCGAGCCTCGCCACGCACCCNGCCCCCCCCCCCCCCCCCGCCTGCCAGCGGCGCCGCTGGGCCGCCGGATCATTTTGCAGCAGCACGCAAAGTCCCCGCCTTGGGACCGGACCGCGGGGTCCTGCCTGCGCGCAGGCTGCAAGCCCGGGCGGGGGTCCCGCGCAGGCGGCAGGGTGCTGCAGCCCCCGGGGGCCGCAGGCGGGACCGGGACACGCCGGGGACAGCGGCGGAGGGGCGGCGGAGCAGCGCCCG
>VYZW01012633.1:600-12882 GCA_013401315.1 Balaeniceps rex
CCCCCCGCACCGTTGATGAAGCCGTGCTCCTCCCGCGAGTGGATGCTGGTGAGGTGGCCGGCGCGGCGGCGGCAGTCCCGCTCCGCGTCCTCCCAGGAGCGCCGGCGGGCGAAGTAGCGGTAACAGTGACCCTGGAACTTGTGCCAGTTGTGGTCGCAGCCCTCCGTGTCTGCGGGGAGATGGGGACAGTGGGGACAGCGAGGGGGACCGGCCCCCCAGCACCCCGGGGAGGGATGCAGGGAGCAGCTCCCCATCGCGGGGGGGGGGACTCCCGCATCCCCTTCCCAGCCCCCCGCACCCACCCCCAAAGGGACAGGGGCTGGGCAGTGTCCCCAGGGAGGTCTCGCCCACCCCATGGCGACACACCCGGGGGGACGTCGGCTGCGCCCCGGCTCTCGCCGCCGCGGTGCTCCCCACCTTTCTCGCAGCGGCTGCCGCCGTAGCTGGGCAGGCAGAGGCAGACGAAGGAGTTGACCTCGTCGATGCAGGTGCCGCCGTTCTGGCAGGGGCTGGACAGGCAGTCGTCGACGTCTGCGGGGACGCGCCGGGAGCTGCGGGTGCGCAGGGACCCCCCCCGCCACCCGCCCAGCCCACCGTCCCCTCCGCCAGCACCGGTGCCAGCGGTGACCGAGAATGCGGGGACCGAGCAGGACGTAGAGCCGCAGCTCCATTCCCCTCCCCGCTTCCGAGCGTGGCCGCCGCGCCGTGCCGGCAGGGACGGCTCCTGCCCCGGCATGGCGGGATGCTCCGGCCGCTCACCGATCTCGCAGTTCTCCCCGGTGAAGCCCGGGGCGCAGCTGCAGCCGCAGACGGTGCCGTTGGCGCGGCAGGTCCCGCCGTGCAGGCAGGGGTTGTTCTGGCAGGGGTCGGCCGGAGCTGCGGGGTGGGAGCGGGCGCCCTGAGCCGGGGTGGGGGGAGGACACCGCGGCACCCACCCCTGTCCCCACCGGGACCCAGGGCCTGGCCCTGCCCCACATTAACCGCGATGCCTTTTGCGCCTGGCCGTGGCTCTACTTTTTAAATACGCGCGTTGCCGCCGTGCCAGCCGCAGCCGGGCAGCGCGTGCCGCGCGTCCCCCGCCAGCAGCCACCTCGCCAGCTGCTGTTATTAGCGACGGCAACACCGAAGAGGACGCCTTCCCAGCCCACGCTCACGGCGAAACACCCAGGCCCCGCTCCCAGCCCATCACCGTTGGCGGAAACTCCCCGGCGTTGCCCAAATTGGTTTGGGTAAAAGGAGAGACCCCCCCCCACCCTCTGCCTTGAAACCGGCCCTGTGGGTCGGCACCGCGCTGTGCCAGCCTGGGGGGGTCAACCCCGCGCTCCTCCTGCCACCCAGCCCGTTCCTCCCTGTGCCCGTCAGCTCCGGGTGCCCGCAGCACCCCGACCCCACGGCACCGCGCTCACCGTGCCGGCTGGCGTTGCCAGCGCCCGCCCAGGCCAGCAGCTCCCGCTCCTCCAGCCCCGGCTCCTCGCCGCTCCCGCTGTCGGCATCCAGCAGCGGGGACCCCCCCGGCCCCCCCAGCAAAGCCGCCGTGGAGGGCTCGAACAGCGACCCCGCGCTCGGGGACTCGGGCGCCTCCGGCACCCACGGGCGGGGGGCGGTGGGTGACGGCCAGGGGCTGCGGGTGGCCAAGCCGAGGGGTGCGGGGGGCTCTTCCCTCTTCACCTCCCCGGAGGCATCCTCGTCGCCGGGGGCCGTCGGTGCGTCCTCGTGGCTGGGGACGCCCGGGGGGCCGGGGCTGGCGGGGGCCTGCCGAGGGTCCGGGGGGGTCGGGAGGAGATGCTCTGCTCCCCCCGGCTCCGGCGCAGCGTGGCTGGTGGGCCGTGGGGCCGCGGGGGCGAAGCCCGTAGACCCCTCCTCAGCCGCTGGCTCCGGCGCCTCCGCCTCCAGCGGCCACCCGATGCCGGCCCGCAGGGTCACCTCGCTGGCCGTGGGGGGAGGCGAAGGTGAGGGGACGTCCCGTGCCGGGGGGGACACGGCTGCTTTGCTGCTCAGCTCGGCTGAGCCCCTCCCAGCATCCCCGTACCCAGCCGGCTGCTCGCGGCTGGGCTCAGCCGGCGGCTCATGGGGGGCCGTGGGGCTCAGCCCCCCCCGGGGCCGGGGAGCAGCCACCTCGGTGGGGCTGGGGGTGGCGGGGTGCCCCACAGAGGGGGTGGCTGGGTGGAAGAAGGTCACCGCTTTCCTCTGCCTCTCCAGAGAGCCCTCGCCCGGGGCCCCGCTGCCGTCGCCGCCATCACCGCGGGGCTGCGGGGCCATCTCGGGGCCCTCGGCCACCAGCGGGGCTGGGGGCAGCGGGGGCCGCGGCGGGACGGAGCCGCCGTCCTCCTGGGAGGGGGCATCCCCGGAGAAGTCCTCGGCGGCATCCGCGGGTGGCTGGGGAGAGTCCCCACGGGCACCGGGGACGCGGGGCTGAGCCCCAACCACGGTGACGTCCCGGTGGCCGAGAGCACCGTGGGGAACCGTGGAGGCAGGGAGGGATGGGGACGACGGAGGGGGTGTTCGTGAGGGCCCCCCCGGGTTGCGGGTGGCCGTGCGGGGGCTCCACCACGGTGAATCCCTCCGGGCAGGCGCCTGTGGTGAGGGGGACACCGGGGCGGTGGCCGGTGCCATCAGCTCTGCAAGAGACAGCACAGCCATGGGGTCCCCGAGCCGGCACAGCCCCCGCCAGGACCCCCCCAGCCCCTTTCAGGCATCGCTTACCGGGGCCGATCTCCTCCTCCACCGCGTTGGAGGGCGAGTAGGTGCCCTCCCACCGGAGGCTCTCGGTGCCGGCACGGGGCACGCTCCACGTCTCCACCGTGTTGGCTGCAGCCCCCTTCACCTCCAGGGCTAAGACGGGGGCCGGGGTGACCGTCCCCACCGGGTCCCCAGCCACCGTGGGGTCCCCAGCCACCGCCGTGGGGTCCCCAGCCACCGTGGGGTCCCCAGCCACCGTGGGGTCCCCAGCCACCGCCGTGGGGTCCCGGCTGTGCCGCTGCAGCTGGAAGTAGCGCCCGTTCAGCCCGGCAGAGCTGCTCCGCCTCGGCGCGCGGGAGCTGGCCGGTGGGGTGCTGGGAGTCTCTGCTACCACGCCGGGGACCGTCCCCAGCCCGGGCGGTGCCGGCGGTGAGCCGGTGACGTGCTCCCGGGCTGGGCTTTGGGACTGCGGCAGGAGGGCAGCCAGGGGCTCCTCGGGGCCGGGGGCTTCTCGCACCGGCAGTGCTGGGCTGGTGCTGGCCAGATCCTGCCAAGAGCTCACCGGCGCCTGGTCCACCACGTTGAGAGCTTCATCCTCGTGGGGCCACGCCGGCGAGGAGGCCATGGTGGGAGGCAGGGATGTGCCATCGCCCAGCCCCAGGCCGCGAGCCACCGGCACCCGCGACGGCGCAGCCCTGGGGAGGTCACCACGCCGTGCCGCTGGGCTGCTGCTCGCCGGTCGCAACTGCTCGTCCTCGTCCTCGCCCAGCCCCAGGGGCCCTGGCTGCGGCAGGAGGCCATAGCGGTCACGCGGGGTGTCCCGGGTGTCCCCCGATGTGCCCAGGTCCTCGCCGTGCTCCACCAGCACGTTGTCGCTGCCCGGCGGGTCGGGCGCGGGCAGCACCGTCTCCTCCGGCTCCTTCTGCCCCGCGGCCGCATGCGCTGTGGTGAGACCACAAGCATCAGCCGTGCCGGTGGCGGGACCGCGGGGCAGGATGGGCACCCAGGACACGCGTGGGGACCTGCATCCCCCCGCCGAGGTTCGGTACCAGGCACCGCGTCCCCCAGCCTTGCACCGCGCCGGGTGATGCGTGGAGCTGGGCTCCCTCCCCGCGCAGCGCTCCTCATTTATCTCATTAATTCCCCAATTAAATATTCATCCGCAGCAATTTTCCCGGCCATGGCCACCGATTCCCAAGGGAAGAAGGGCCAGAGCTGGTGGGGGGCCCGGGGGGGAACGCGGTGCCGGCGTCGCGGCCGGTGCCCCTTACCTTTATAGCAGTAGGCGTCGAACTTGGAGGTGGCGGGGGGGAAGCCGGTGCGGTTGGGGAACTGGTAGAGGGTCCGGACGCCCGAGGCCTCGCCACCGCATTTCCGGCGCGGGAGCCTGATGGGGTAGCGGACGCTGCCGTCGGCCAGCCAGCCCGGGTCGCACTGGTCCAGGCCCTCGCGCCACGCCAGGTAGAGCTGCCCCGTGGTGGCTAACGAAGCCCCCCGGCTCCGGCAGTGCCTCCAGGCCCCCTGCCAGGTGAACCGCCCCGGCACCGTGGCGTAAAACACTGTCCCTGCAAGAGAGCAGAGCCCGTTGGGGGTGCGGGGATGGAGAGCCGTGCCAGCCCTGGCGGCTTGGAGCCGGGCGGTGGTTTTTGGAGGTCTCCGTGACTCAAGCACGACAGCCATGCCGCGCCACTCGGCACCAGCACCGAGGGGGACGCCGAGCGCTGGCACGGCACCGGCACCCATCCCCACAGCCAAACCGCGGCAGGCAGGAGATGCACGGAGATGCCCGCGCTCCCGGCCACAGCCGTCTCCCTGGAGGGACGTCCCCGGCACCCGCCCGCCCGGCCCGGCACGCGCCCAGCTGCCGCGGCACCGCTTGCCTCGCAGCTCCTGGGCGTAGCAGTAGACGTCGTACTCTTCGCCGGGGTCTCTCCGGCCGTAGCTGCGGACGCCGGGGAGGCTGTTGCGGTCTCCGTAGCAGCCGGGCCGGGAGAGCGTGATGGGGTACCTGCCGGAGAAGGGCACGGTGGGCGCTCGGCTCCGCGGCCGCCCGCGGCGAGGCGCACCCGGCCGGCAGCCCGTGCCGCACGCTTACCGCACGGTCTGGTCGGCCAGCCAGCCCGCATCGCAGTTGTCGTAGCCATCCTCGAAGGCGGCCTGGAGGTGCTGGGGCGAGGCGACGACGGCCAAGTTGTCCAGGCAGGCGCGCCGGGCGGCGGCGAAGGTCAGTGCATAGCGCTCGCCCACCAGGCGGTAGTGGAAGACGACACCTGAAGGGCAGCGGACGGCACGGCTGGCACGGGGTGCGGCGCCGGCACGGCTGGTACGGGGTGCACGGGGTACGTGGCGTGCACGGCTCGTACGAGGCGCAGGGCTTGCACGGGGTGCGCGGGGTGCACAGCTTGCATGGGGCACCCATGCCACCCCGCCGCGGTGCCCACGATGCCCCCACGGCGCGGTGCCCGGCTCACCCGTCACCTCCAGCGGCAGCAGGTCCTGCTCGTCGTCGATGCCGGCCACCACCTCGCAGCGGTACAGCCCCGAGTCGCTGGCGCGGGCGGCGCGCAGCAGCAGCGTGGCGTTGTAGCGGTCACGGGGGTAGCCAGGCAGGGACACCCGGCCCTCGTAGGCTTTCACCACCTTCACCGCGTTGTCCTTGGCCACCAGGATGGGGACATCCTCCCGCTGGCCGGTGGCCGAGCGCACCTTGCTCCATTTGACGCGGGGAGGGTCGGGGGGCTCGTTGGGCCCCAGCGAGGCGGAGGGCTGGAGCAGGAAGAGGCAGGGCAGGGCCACGGGCTCCCCCAGCCCCACGCGCACGGCCTGGTGCTGCACCCTGTTGATGTGGATCACCTTCCCATCGTCCTGGGAGCCTGAGGGGAGAGGCGCCCAGATACCACGGGGATGGGCGGCGGGGGCTCCGGCAGGGCTCTTGTTCGTAGGGGGCAGAGCTGGGGGCACTGCAGGGTGCTGGGGGCTCCGTAGCGGGCACCCCGAGCCTCCCAAGGGAGAGCACGGAGCAGGATGATGTGCAGCCTCCCCGTCCGGTGGCTACAGACCAACTTTGCCAGTTAAATCTGCCCCCCCGGGGCTGCACCCCGACTCGGCCAAGTCCCCGCCCCCCCCAGGATGCTGCCAGACTGCAGCCGCTGCTCTGCACCCATGGGTCCCGCACCGCTCCCGTGGGGATGTCAGTGTTCCCCGTCCCTGCCCGCAGAGGTGGACCCCTCGCCAACCTCTCGCTGCCATCCAACCCCTGTGGCACCAGCCGGAAAGCCGTCCCCACGCTGGGAGAAAGCGCGGCAGCGACTGTGACCTCCTCCTCCTCCTCCTCCTCCCGCGCTAATCCTGCCCCAGCCTGCGCAGGCTCCCGGCTCCACCGCCGCAAATCCCACGCGTCTCGGAACCCCCTGCGGCGCGGCTCTCCCTGCCCGCAGCGGGGCCGGGGGGGTGCTCCCCGCAGAGCCCAGCTGGCTGGGGACCGGGGACGGCCGCTAATCCCCGCCTGGCACCTTCCCCCCGCCTCCCCACCCTCCACCGCACCCCAAGCCCTTTGCTTGCCGGGAGGCACACGGGGAGGGTGCCGGGGCGGGGGGACCCCAACCCCCCCGTGCAGCAGGATGCCGCGATGCCCCCGCCATGCAGGATGGGGGGGACACGGGCTCTCCTGGTCAGAGAGATGGCAAATCCCCGGGGGGCTCAGCTCCGCGGCGGGGAGGGGGCCGGGGGTGCGCCAACGGGATTAAGGATTTAAGGTCTCGGCCGCGGGGAACCCAGCGTGGGGGATGTCCACGGCTGCATGGGGGGCTTCTCCCTCGCTAATCCCCAGGGCAGGGAGCCGCGGGAGGCTGGGGGGCCGCAGCCCGAGCCCTCCCTTGGTTATTATTCACCCTCACCGTTTATTATGGCTGAGAGTTCATTATTTGCTGTGGTTTACCGTTACCGGCTAATTGGCCCCGGCCATGGAGCGCCAGCGGCACTTACCCAGGACGGCGATGGGGAGGAGGGAGAGCCCGAGCAGGAACCAGCGGCCGGCATCCCCCATCACATGGACCATCCTTGACCTGCAACGAGAGCGGGGCGGTGGGAGGCCGCTGCTCGCCTGCTCCCTGCTGCTTCGGCGATGCCGTCGGGCCATAAATCACCGCGGGGCCGCGCTGACACCGACCCCCGGGAGCCGCGGGGAGAGCAGGATCAGCCCCACTCGGCAAGATGCCATTAGCCTGGAGAGGGCTTGATTTCACCCTCGGCACGAAGCTGGCGTGGGGTCGGGATGCAGGACGCGGTGCCACCCGTCGACCCACCAACCCCCCGGCCGCCCTGCCGGGGTGTCCCTCTGTGTCCCCTGCCACCAGTGCCACCCACGATGACACCCCCGCGCCCGCCCGGTGCGCCGCTGGAGGTGGGACACGCATCTCCACGGCGGGGGCAGCAGGCAAGCTCGGGGGTCCCGCAGCCCCCAGCCCGGCCGCGGCAGAGCCGGCGGTGCTGGAGCCGGCCCTCGCTCTGCCCCCAGCATTAACATGCAGCGGACGCCTCCGGCTGCCGGAGCCGGCGTGCGGCGCGTGGAGCACAAAGCCAGCACCGCCGCTCGCCGAAAATCTCCCATCCATCTGTTTGACTGCGGCAGCGATCAGTATTTTCTAAATCATTTGGTCTCCGGGCTCGGAGGGAAGTTGGACAGATCGCTCGCCCGGCGCGGGCACAACCATCACCCGGCTCCCACCACAACCACCACCCGGCTTGGGCTTTGTCTGGGATTTTAACCAGGCTCTGGCACCCCTCCGCCGCCGAACCGGCCAAGCAGAGGCAGCAGGGGTGCAACCAGCACCCCCAACCCCCAAACGGGGCCGCGCTGGAGCTCGGCACCACGTGGCCATAAGCTAAAACCAGACCCAGGGAGCCCCGGCAGAGCCGGCGTGGGGTTTCCTGGTCCCCACACGGGTCCCCCGGCTCTGACACTGACCCCCGCCCGCACAGTCAGCTGGGGAGCGCCCGGCTTTGGGGGGCACCAGGAGCCCCCACCCCTCTCCCAGCCGCCCGGAGCCGAGCCGTCGGCTCAGCCCACAGGTTTCCCCATCCCTGATGCTCCATTTTCCAGCCCTTGATTTCTCATTCTGTTCCTTCTGCTTTTATGGGACGAAAATAGAAAGAAAGAGCAAAATGGTGAGAAAAAGAGACCCCCCGTGTTCAGCGCTGGAAAAGGGCCTTTGGGGGGGGCCAAAACTGGGGTTTATCTTCTCTCTTCTAAAGAAGAAAGCATCTGCGTCCCCTTCCCTCCCGCAGCAGCTCCGCGGGGCTTTCTGCCTCCGCAGCCGGCTGCTGACAGCAGATGAGGTGACCTGACCCCGGCTGCGGCCGCCGAGGGAAATTCCCGGGGTGCGGAGCGGGGAGTGGGATGCGGCTCCCCGCGCCTTCACCCACCCGCATCCCCTGGGAGCCGAAAAACCCCAGAGCAGCCCCGGGGCTGCCCCATGGCATCGGCAGCACGGCGGCAGCTCCTGCCCCGCTCAGGGATGCTCCGGGAAGGAAACCCCCCGGCCTCGCAGCCTCGGCAGCACCAAACTTTTCCCTGTCTTCCCACTACGGGGGGAAAAATCGATCGCTTGGCACGGTGGCGCTCGGGAGGTTCCAGCTCCTCCCCACGGAAATGCCAGCTTTGGCTTTCTGGGGTGTCGGGAGCTCTCCCAGCACAAACCATCAGCGCCGGGACGTGGGATGGGGTGGCTCTGGGATGGTCCCTGCCCACGCTCCCGGACCGTGGCCTTCGCCGAGCCGTGGCCCCAGGACCCCCTGGGTGAGGGTGGGTGGTGGGTGCGGGATGGGGGTGGTGGGTGCGGGATGGGGACACCCAAGACACTCAGCACCAGGGGAGAAGGGTGCCCTGGGCACCATGCCCACACACGTCCCAGGGCTTCGAATCACCCACAGTCCCTTTTTTTCAGTCTTTTCACCCATTTTCTTTTTCGCACCCCTCAACGCTGCCCCCGCAGCACCCAGGTGACTTTTCTCACCGAAGGGCAAACACCACAATTTCCCACGCAGGACAACAGCGACCAAGTCTCGCTCCCCGACACCTCTCCGCAGCATCCCTGAGGCCTTCCCTTTCTCCATCCTCCTCCTCCCCAGCCCGTGGCCACCCCAGCCCCCGTTCCCAGCCATAACCGGGGGCCACCAGCCCCAAACCGCGGGGTCCCAGCCCCGTGCCCTGCCCAGGGCCACATCGGGGTGGTGGGACGGAGCAGGAGCCAAAGGGACCCAACGAGCCGCGTGAACGTGCCAGCGTATAAATACTCCCCTAAGCTCTCGGCTGTTTACCCAGAGCCGCCGTGCTGGAGACGGGTCCTCGCCGGGCAGCGCCGCTGGGTAAACAGCCCGGGATTTATTTAAATGTTAAAGAGAAGTTGCTCTTTGGATTTGCAACCACCGCCCCAGCCAGCTGTGGAACCAGGCGTACGCCGTGCTGGGGCTGGATGGATGGGACCGTGGTCCCCAGCCCCGCCGGGGGCACCCCAGGCTGGCAGCACCAGGGGAGCGGGTGCTGCCAGTGGCGAGGGGCTGGGGGGGCTCGGGGCTGGGGGGCCAGAGGGCTGCGTGGCTCCGGCTGCACCGTCGCCTTCCCTGACATCAGCGTTTCTGCAGGTTTTGCCTTCGCAGCAGGGAAGGTGCCGCGGCGGGAAGGGCCGGCCCCTCTGGCAGCACCCGCTGGCTCCTTGGGGAACCGGGACCACTGGCAGGGGGGTCCTGGGCTCCCCTCACCCCAGGGACAGGACACACAGCCCCAGCCTGCCGCTCCCTTGGGGCCACCCGGCTGGCACCCCTGCCCTCGAAGCACACGGGGACCACGTTCCTGGTGGCACGGCAGCTCCGCTCCGAGCCACGGAGACAAAGGAAAGTCCCCGCCGTGCTCCGGTCCCCCCAGCCCCTCACCGGACCCCCGGCTGCCGCCTCCGCCGAGCCCAGGCCCGCGCTGAGGCAGCAAAAAGTTTATCCCAAGGTCAGGGCAAGCGGCACGGCAGCCTCCATCCCTGCCGGTGCCGGAGCCACCACACGCGGCATCCCTGGCACGAGGACCCCCGCGCCGCGCCAGGGGCTGCCGAAGCCACGGCCAGGCAGCGTCCTCCCAGCCTCGGCGCCTCGTTAGTTATGGAGACCGTCTCCCTCCCACCTCCTCTTGATCCACTAACCCACAATCCAGCTCCGGCAGCGCCAGCGAGGCAGCCCGGCGCTGGCACGGCCGAGTCCCGACCCTGCGGCACCACTGGGATCAGCCCCGGCCGGACCCTGGCTCCCCACCGCAGGCAGGGGAACGCTGCTGCCGGCACGGCTCAGCACCACCAGCCGCTGCGCCAAGGCGGGGAAGCAGCACCAGGCCCATCCCGCTGGGGCAGGATCTGGCCGCGGTCCCCACAGAAGGGGCCACGGGCTCAGCCACGCCGGGCATCACCGCGCTGTCCCCAGGGGTGCCAGCAAGGCGAGGAGGGCGGCACGGGGAGCCAGCGCCGGCCACGGCACCGCAAGCCTGAGGGGCTGAATTTGGCGGGGGGCGTCTCTCTCCGCAGTCGGGGCGATGCCAGGGGCTCAGGGTGCGGCGACGTCCCCGGTGCCAGGCGGCTGGGCCCCCTCGGGGGCAAGGAGCGCGCCCCCGGCCCCCGCGCGGCCCAGCCCCAGCCGGGGGAACGGCAGGAGAGAGAAATTTAAAATAACGCCGGTGCAAAGCTGCCCCCCCAACCCGGGCGAACATTTTCACATCTGTCACTAGCTGTCACCTCATGAATAATTCATCTGCTTCATGAATATGCAAAGCCGGGGCTGGTGATTAGCTTCAGCTGAAACAGAGCTTAATTCCTCACAGCCCATTGGGCCCCAGGACGCCCCGGCCAGTTTTGGGGTCTCCTCTCGCCCCAGGCTGCCCCGAGCCGTGGGCTGGGCTGGGGGCGGCTGCTGACCCCGGGACCCCCACGGAGCAGAGGGGACGTTTGGGACAGTGGGGGGACGTGGGCTTGGGATGGGTGGGAGGGGAGCGGGGGCACTGCCCACCCACCCAGGCGGCCTGGGTGCAGCGGGACAGGGGTGCCCCCACCCTGGGGATGCCCCAGCCCTGGGGGTGCCCCCAGCTGCCCCCCAGCCAGGGCGCGGACCCCGTGACCTCTGCTGTCCCCACGGGTCACTCCGGTCCCCGGCGCCACCAGCGCACACACGGCCTTTCAGTGCCCACCCACCCAGCGTGTCCCCCCAAAGCGGGGCTGATCCTGCACCCCCCGCGCCCGACCCCGCCGGAGCCACCAGCCCCCTGCAGCACCCACCTCCCTCCCAGCGCCACGATGCCTCCGCCGCCCCAACGGGGAGGGGGCGTCCGCCGAGGGGCCCCCCCGGGGCTGTGCGGCCGCGGCGGGAGCCCGGCGGTGGGGCCGGCTCCGCGTCCCCTCCTCTCTGCCCACAACAAAGGAATTCTGCAAACCTCGCTGCCGTCACATCTCACAGGCAACGTGATGCTTCCCGCTCCCCCCAGCCTGCGAGAATAAATTAGCACCTCGGAAAACTGTGATCCCGTCCAATATGGGCCCTTTGCTGGGTGCGATTTTTATTAGGCAGACAGTCTGCAGCCTTTATTTTAGAATTTGCTCTTCTTTTTATTTTTTTTTTTTTAATTTTTTCTCCCGCTTTCTGTCTCTCCCCGGGAAGCTGAAAGCACCGTGGGAGCCCCAAAGCCCGTGCAGCATCGTGGCAAACCCCCGGCCCCATCCCTGCGGATAGCTCGGCCGCATGCCAGCGAGCGACTCCGAAAGCAGCACCGGTGCCCGGCACCAAAAGCAGAACACCGGGCCCGTGGGCCTGGCACAGAGCCGGGCCTCTGGCACCGTCTTCCTGCCGGCGCTGGGTTTGCTGAGCCCCCGGGCCAGTGCGTGGGAGCAAGGAGCCCCCAAACAGCCGCAAACCCCTCGCCAGTACCCACACCCACGTCTGTCTGTCCCAGCAGCCCTCCGTCCATCCAGCCCGGCCTCCCCACGCGGCGTCCCCATGCCGGGGCATGCAGGCTGGGACTCATTCTGCCCGTGGTGCTGAGCCCCCACTGCGCTGCCAGCCCTGCCTGCTCCCTGGCAGCCGGGGGCACCCAGGGGATGCGAAACTTCCCGGCTCCCTCCCTGCCAGGGAACCATTGGCAGGGCCAACGGGGAACCGGGCGGCCAAGGCGCACCCGGCTCCGGCACCGCAGGGGGATGACTCCCCGGTGGGCACCCATCCGCCAGCACCCACTGCTCTCCTGCCATCCCCCGTCCCTTCTCCCTGCCCACCGCCTCGCTGCCAGCTCCCCTGCGGGCTGGGCAGGGGGTCAGGGCGTAGCGCCGTGCTGCCTGCCTTGCTGGCGTCCCGCAGCCCTGCCTGTCCCCCTGGCCCCGGTGCTGGTGTCCCCCAGCCTGTCCCTGTGCCAGCCCCAGTCCCAGTGTTCCCAGCCCTGAGCACCCTGGTCCACCCAGTGTCCTCCTGTGCTGGTGTCCCCAGTGTCCCCCGGTCCTGGTGTCCCCACAACCCCGGTGGCCCCAGCCCCATTGTGCACCTGCCACGGTGCCCCCAGCCCCACTGCTGATCCCCACCCCAGCG
>VYZW01012639.1:0-14256 GCA_013401315.1 Balaeniceps rex
TAAGGATTATATATGTATAAAAACATATATTGCGAGAAGAAGCAGCAGGGAAAGCAGAAGATTAAACTCCCTATTTATCAGTGTGATGTCTTGCTCTGAATCAGTCTAGGCTGTCTTCTGCAAGGAGCTTGACTTTGAGAGCCCTCAACTTCAGTTACTTCTCAAGAGGCATTTGTTTCTTCACTGGAGCAAGCGCGTTATCAGAAACCTCAAAGAAGCCTTGGGAGAGAGGGAAGAGACCTTATCTCATTATCAGTGAGATAAATAAAATAAACAAATATGGTACCTTGGGGGGTGGACGGGAGGAGGCAGGGTAAATCATTTATTTAACTATTAGATTGTGGAAGTATACGGAACAGAGAACCACAAAGCATTAAAGGTCTTGCATTTCTGATCTTCGGAAGCTTCCCAGGTGGGCTCTGCTATGCTTTTTAATACATTGTCTTAACCTTCAGATGAATGCCAGTTGTGATGATTGCCTTAGGTAAGCTTTGACCAGATCTTTTCAGAACAGCAAAGCAGTTCACTCTACTAATAGCTAAAATCTCCTGATAAGCAAAACTTGTAAGCACGTGCCTGTATATAATGAACAGAATGTACTGTTGCTGGATGTGTGTGTTAAACAGACAATATTGATGCCTATGCTATAAAATCAGTAGAAAATGGCCAAGGAAATGCATTTTATCTTTAATCCTGTGGCATGTTGTGTGCATCCTAGTGTCCTGCAGAATAGCTCGCACTGTGGCTGTGTGGACTCTTAGCTGAGGATTTGCTGGGGGATGGAGAGCAAGGCTTAGCGCTGTGGGTCTTTTTCATGTGGAGAGCATTATGTTTACAATGCAGGCTCAGTTACTTGTTACGTTGTTGGCTGCTCAGACATGGGTCTGGATACACTGGCATAAACAGGTGCTGTGCACCTGTATCTCCTCTTGCAAGCAGAGTGCCATAGTTTGACTGTTTTTCCTCTCTGTGCCAACCTGAACAGCTGAGCTGGCGGTGTGGATAGCAACCTACATCAGGCTCAAAGCAAGTAGGGAGGAGAATGCAATTCCTTCTCTTCACAGGCCCAGAGACAGCACTGGCAGTAAAACAACAGAATACAGACAGGAAGGAGGGCAGATGGTAAAATCCAGTCTCAGTTTCTTCCTCTGCTCTTCTATTTGGGATCTATTAGGGTAGTAACATAAACTCCCCTAACTCTGCTTGGGCTGCCCTCTTCAGCCAGACAGAATTAATGATACAGGAAGGTAGCTGAGGAGAAAGCAAACCCCAGACTGCCACCATTTCCATGCCACCTTGGCTGGAAAGGTGTCACCATCTATCATAAGCTTAACTTTGACCCCAGACTTGCAGGCTGCAACAGTTCCAGGTCCAGACAGGGCTGGTCGTTTGCTGTCCTGGCTGCTTGTGCGGTTCACCTTCGCCAAAAGAGCTCGAGTTGTGAACACGCTGTTGGCAAAAAGCCTGTTTGGAAACAGTGCAGTTAATTAGACCAGTGGCTGGTTTGTAATCCGGGGATGGCCGTGTCTGCAGAGGAGGGATAGTTTTCTATTTGCTGACAATGTGGAGGATAACATGAAGTTTATGCTCGCTGCTTGCCGTTGTTTCTCATCACTTACTGTTCTCTAGAGCTGTAGTGATCAGAAGCAAGAGTCTTACACAAACATAGTTGTGCGAGAGGGGGGTGGGCAGAGTTAAGGGCTGAAGGAAGGGATGGGACAGTATGAGTGTGTGTCATTATTTGCAGCCATGTGAGCAGGTGCGTTTTGGATACAGTCTTGGATATAATCTCTTTAAGATCTTAATTTTCTTGCATTTTGGGTTCTGCTAATTAGATTCTGCTAATTTTGTCTTCACCTTTGTACTTCAATACAACTGCATGAGTAAAGGAGACACGATCTAGCTGCTGATGGCTTATAGCGATTGACTTAAAGCATTGTTATCTTAGAAAACAGCCTTTCCACTTCCTTCAATTGCTACAAATAGCTTTCTCTTAAAGCCACTTTATTTTCTGAGAAGGCAAAGATGGTACTCTAGGAGATCATAACAGAAGAATTTTTGGAATCAGACCCTTCAAAAAGTGTGTTTTTCTGAATGTTTCCTTATGTTTCTTTCTGTGCTAGTTTACGCTGTTAAACAAATTGTTGCCCTAACTTTTGTACGTATTTGTTGTCAAAGTCAATAGCACTATAATGATAGAGCAGAATTGGCTCTTCCCCAGTTTTTTCTAAAAGCTGCAGTCTACTCCGAAAAAGCAATGAATAGATACAGATTAATGACAGATGCCTGAAACAGTCCTGTTTTTCAAAATGATAGAAACTTTAATTAAACACTCTGAAAATTGCTGGACAGAGCCCACAGGTAGAGGCATGCTACTGGCACCTGCTTTCGAAATAGAGTTTTGAGGTTGTGATTAAAGATATTGATGTTGAATAGCTGTGCAGTGGCCTTTCTGCTTAACTTCCTGATGCTATATATTGAGAAATTGGCAGTGATGGTCAGAGCAAGGTTTCTTTTATGACAAGGTTTAGATAAAAAGCTAGTTTCTCCATGATCATCTATTTGTAACTCCTTTCCAAGACTAAAATTTTATCAAGATTTATTGTTGCTGCCTCAATTGGAAGCAGTTGTTTGGTACAAAAACCCATTCCTGTCTCAGGCTGCTGAGGATTCAGTAAATACATGTGATAGGACATGCACGTGTTTAGTGGGAGTGTTCATAGGATAGTTTTAAAATAAGTTCTGCATTCCTCTCGCTGCTGAAATATATTTACAAAATTCTCCTTGAGCTGAGCTGTTTTTAAACGTTGACCTTGTAAAATAGCTTTCTATTTCAAATGACCTTTATCTGGTAAGTGTGGCAAGGAGAGAGAGAGAAAATTTATTTGGCATAGGGAATGTTAAAAATAAGATAATTTCAGTTTTCAGCTCTATCTTTATGGGTTTTCATGTATGAACTTTCCCAGTAAAACCTAGGGGTTTATTTGAAATATTTTTGCTATGGAAGGCAAATGATTCCTGATCAGCTTTATCCCTGAGTATGACTTTTTTCTAAACAAAATTGTTGACATATTTAATTGGTCTTGTTGAATCAATTAAAATGAAATTTAAAAGAAAAAAAAAATGCTGATTGGGTGGAAAAATCCAATATGGAAATTGAGTTACTGTTCTGTTAGGGATAAAAATAAACTGTGTAAATCATACCCAAAGTGGTGAGAACTTCAGGACTATTTCAGTTTGGAGCCCTGGTTATTCCTTATCAAAACTGACAGCTGAAACATCTCTATTAATGTTCCTTGAATATGTTGGACTCTCTTATTGACTTAAAGAAATTTGGATCGATACTGGCTTGCAAATAGGTCTCTTATTTAACTGTCTCATTTCTGCTGTCATTAAAAAGATGATTATATTATACGTGTGTATCTTGTCTTTCTACAGTCTGTCACCTAAAATGTATGCTGTGGCAATATAACTTGGTTTGTTACCAGTAGTATCAACCATTTCTTAACTTCTAAAAGGTGTAGTGCAGGCAACATGTTTGCCTTTGAACATATGCTGTACCTGACACGCTTACTTACCATGTTTCTGAGCATGGCAATTCTGACTCTTTTAACTAACAATTAAATAGTGGCTAACTGAAAGCACTGTACTGTCTTCTAGCTGCTTGCTTACCAACTAATAGCCATCTTCAGAGAAACTCTCTCTCAAAACAGAAATTAGTGTTGGACTGAGCCTTTCTCTTACAGCATTCCTCTGGTTTCTCTTTTAGGCCCTACAAGAAGCTTCTGTTTTCTCTCTGTGATGTTTTTGTTTCATCTGGAGTTTTGAGGAGAAACTCTCCTGTTTGCTTGTATAAGAAGGATGCTCGGTTTTGCATGCCAGTAGGAAAACCTGACAATATAAACACTCATCTTGATGTTACATAGATGGGAAAGGTAACGCCAACCTTGGGTTCCCCAAACATGCTGAATGTTCAAGTCTCTCAGACTTGGCTACAACTTCTGCATTATCCTGATTCACTGTCTCTGAGAAAAGACTTTCCTAAACTTTTCAATTTTTATCTTGATTCACCTTGTCCCTGAACACTAGGCAGGTTTAATAGTAAACAAAGCAAAGATTTAACAAGACCAGAGGTCAAGGTTTTGTGGGCAAGGTTGGAAACAAAAGATCACAAGTAAACTCAACATAAAACACAATCCTGGTTTATACTTGACAATATTTCTTTCAGCCTGTTCTTGTATCTCTCATCTAGAATTCTCTGCCACAGCCTCTTCGTGAACACTGAGCTCCCAGGTTCACAGAGTCATTTTTACTTTCCAGAGGACTGAACACCTTTTCTCCTAAGCTAGCCACACTTGCATTTCACTGGATTTGGGGATGAATACAAATGTAAATGCCCTTGATGGCTCGGTGAAGCAAGGCATCTTGGGTACCCCATGATAATTCCCCCCATGCCTTGGTTCATCTCTGTCACTCGTACCAGAATGAACTATAAATGCTGCTGGTTTTGTTCCTAGACGTTCAGTTTCTGTAGGCCTTTGTTCCCAGACAGATCTGTGCTTACTGCCAGTCTGAGCAGTTTATCATCTCCCCAGGCCTGTTGAGAGTAGCGTAACATTCATATTAAATATTGTTAAATTCATAGTTGTATGTACAGTTTGTGAAGCTCATGATCTTTGTTACGAGCTTTCAAAAGAGCCCATATATAAAATATTTCTCATTATGGTCCCTATGTGAAAAGATATCCAAGGTCACATTGGAAAAAATTGCTGGATCTTTTAAATTCTACAAAAATAAAATGCAGAAGAGCTTACATATTTGTGCTACAGGTTTTCTGAATTATTGCTTTAGAGACTTTAATGAGCTTTAGTTTGCCAACAAAGTAGCAAGCAGTAAGATCAGTATTTGCAAAAGAAGAAAGCCTCTAAATTTTTCTTTTCCTCTTTGATTTTAAGATAAACATATTCAAGTGGTCTAGACAACTTTATTATCTGTTTGATGACCTTGCAATAAAAAACAGGCTTGAAACTTAAGTATTGCATTTTATTCTCTTCTTTTGAACCTTTTAGTCTTCAGTTTTTTCCTAGGCACCCAAACAATCATCTTCATTCCAGTAATTAAGTTTCAATAGGAGCCTCTTGGGGTTTTACACGCAGTTTTTTCAGAACTGTTTCTATGCAGAAATGTGCCAGTCACAGCAGACTATTTCCTTGTGCTGAGGAAGCGTAAAGGTGACCTGTACGCTGAAGGCTGAAGCAGAAATGAAAGCAAAGGGAAAATTAAGAACAGCGAAGCCACAAGACGGCTTCATGCAGGGTGGCTCTGTGCCTTGTTTTTCCTTAGGATTAGCTCTCTGATAATACCTCCTTGGGTGCAGTCCATAGTGGAAGACAAATTTGCACTGTTGCCATTCTGACTGTTTGTCCCTGCCCTTTTTAATGTATTATTGGCTTGGACTGTGAGCTTTCAGAGGCAAGAACTGTTCCCTTGTTGCAAGGTTTGTATGCCATCCCTCAGTATGGGTCTTTGCATTTAATTGCACTGAAAATAATTTTGAAAAAAGACGTCCTGAGCCGAAATAATGACTCAAACTGTGTCATCAGCAGCTTTGGGTTGTGGCCTCCCCCAGCAGAAATGTTTGACCAAGTTTTCACCAACTGTCTACAAGTTTTCCTTTGGATGCAGCTGGTGTCTCACTGACAGCAAGCTATGGGTGAAGTCCTCTGGCAGCTTAAGCTCATCTAAATTACAGCTGCTCTGAGTTACGCTCTTGGCATGCTCAGCTCTGCCCCTGCTGCCTTCTGGCACTGGTGAGCATGTGGTGAGCTGGTTCACGGAGCTGACCGAGACAAAAAAATAACCCCACAAAAGGAAGAGATTAGTGTTCAGCTAAATCAAACCCTGACCATCCCAATCATACCCACCTTGCGAGTAGGAATATGTGGTTGGGGGACATAAAGGGAAGGTGGGACCAAACTTGCATTGACTTAAGCTGATAGAGCATCCTAATATGGCAGGTATGGAGGTGGAAGGACTTGGACTATTCACTAACTGACTAATGATATCTCAGAGGATCACCACTTCCACTGGCCTTTCCTGCAACTTTGTGTGACCTGTTGCCAACAATAGCGTAGCAATAGAAACTGCAGGCTGTAGCTGTCACGAAGCAGCTTCACATGAGATACTTCTAGCTGCCTTTGAAGCTTAACTCTGTGGTACTATAGGCTTAAGCTTTGCCTATTGTAGGGGGAAAAAAAGCTTATATTATTGCTATTTCTTTCTGCTCCTGCTCCACTAAATGAAATAGCCTGGGACAGTAGAAACAGCCTTACTGGCGGAACAGAGCTCAATCTATGGTAATTTACCCTGCTTATGGGTACTCTGACCTCCCCATACACTTACCCCGTTTACTTTTTAAATGACCAATTTAATCAGGCACATGTACAATACAGAAATGGGTGTGTGAATATCTAAATATATGAGAGAGGGAGCTTCAGATGTTTTATCTTTCATTAGCTAATAACAGCAGTAATGACCTCAGCAGCACAGGATGTCTTTTGCAAAATTAATAACCGCATGAGGGGTTAATGGCCCAAGGCGATGAACTCTCTCAGACAATCATTAATCTACCTTGATGATTATCGCTTCATTACTGAACACTGAAACCTCCTTGATGTACCAGTGAATGCCTGATTTCAGCCCTCCCTTCATAATGTGCTCTCTTATCTTTCTTCTGGGCATGCAGGAGAACCGGAGTAAAGCTCTGAGATGCAAATGAAGGTAACAAGCGTGAGGTATGAAACTCATTTGAATATGGGTTTGGAGAACATGTTTCCCAAATGATTATCTGTTTTCTACCTACATATTAAATAGAGCTTTAAGAGGTATTTTTTGTTTATGTTTTTAAGTAGCTGTAGTCTGGGAAACAATACCATAGCTTATGAAGCAAAGACTTTCTGAGATGGTTATGTGTGTAGACTGTTTAATTGGTTGGTCTGTGTATTTAGATAGTGCCCATTAGTAGAGAGTCCTTGTTCTTCTTCCCAGGAAAAGCATCCTGCAGCTCAGAGTTGCAAACATTTCCCATTCATTGCTGCTATTGATCTGAATTTAGACCTGTAAACCCAGTGTGGAGAAATGGAAGCTGAGACATCCAAAAGAAAACACTGTATCAGGATATTTAGCACAACCAGCCCCTGCCACAAACAGAAATTTTTATGGCAACTTAGTCCCCTCTATTTGAAATAGCCTAGTTTTTTGGAACAATGCCAGTATCTCTAGAAGAAAAGAGCTCTGAAAGCACATCATCTTGCTGGCTGTGGAATATAGAAGCTTGCACAATCCCACATCTAGCCTTTTTTCCTCCTTGTCAGCCTATGACAGCTGTGCACATTAACCTTCAGAACCTGGTTTTTTTGCTGCTTTATCATCTCTGCTGCCAGGATTAGTTTTGGTTGGACAGTGATTAATATAGAGGGTGCTGCATAACCAGCTCAAATTTGGATAGGTAATTAGGACCTCTAGCTACTAGCTCCAAGTTAGGAAGAGCTACAGTTCATTTGGATTTCATAGCAGCACAGCCCTGTTACAGAGCAGATAGACCTGGAATATATTTTTGAAATTTCTCTGCATTAGTGGGCTAGAAAATATAAGCTGTTATGCTTCTCTTGCTTTGTTTTTTGTTTTCCTTTGTGGAATGTGGGAAGTATAGCTAAGTATTATTGATGTAAAGAAACTGTAATTATCAACCATTATGGTTGAAGATGGTTTATTAGAGATGGGACAGCTCTGTAAAACTCCTCAGGAGCAGTCTGATACTACGCAAGCGTAGCCTGCCAACATTATGGGAGCTTAACAAAACACTAAAGTGTCTGTATCTCAGACATAAATTGGGGATTGGGAAATTGCAGTTGTGAAAATTCATAACCTCAGTCTGCGAGGTGTCTTCCCTGCACTCTCTGATACATGGAGGCAATAGAAACCTTCTTGCCAAGTCTTCATCCACACAGCTTGTCCAAGCTTTAAAAATGATTTCCTAATAATAAGCAGAAAGAGCAAAGCGCACCAGGAACTGTAGCAATGACAGTAGTAACGTCTATTCCATTCTGCACATGGCTTTGTAGTTCTGGCAGTTCTTGTGGTCCTTGTTTTTCATGGAGATTGATACACACTGGCATCCTGGACCTCCATTGACTCACTCTTCTATATCCCTATATGATCTATTGATCATAAGCCTAATGGGTGGTCAACAGCAAATTTGATGGGAGATTTTCTATGCTGTACTCTCTAGTGACTACTCACTATGTGTCTAGCAATTACAAAATCTCATTCCATTACCCTACTAATTTACAGGGAGTGAAATTATAAACAAGGTGATTACTGAATGTAATTTATGGCCCATGTAATTATATAGCTGTCAAAGTAATGGATGCAGTTGAATTGGTTTCTGGGTTTGGTGGGGTTTTGTTTTGTGTTGTTTTTTAACAGACTAGGTCTGCACTTTTTTCCTGGTCTACTGAGTTTGTCAATTGTCCACAGCTGAAAATATTTTTTTCTATTGCAAGGTCACCAACCTTCAATCTAAGAACATAGTTGTAGGCAGTTATAATTAACTGCAGAACTGATGGGAAATTTTGCCTATTGGTCTTGAAATGCCCTCAGGTAAATGAAAAAAGTTTTTCTTTTTTGCCTACTGGTCGATGAAGAAGAGAACTTCAATTCTCTGAAAAATAGCTAGCATGTTACAGTAGTAAATAAATTTTTGAAAAAGCACTTGTCATAACTGTTGCTTTTATAAAAGATACCTTGTCCACAAGCTGGCAGGAAATACAGCCATATATAATGCAAAGAGTAAATCAGAATGAAAATAGCGAACATCTGCTTTTGATAGGATTATTGATAGCATATGCATAATTTTATGATGGATTAAGCAACAAATTTAGAGACCTGTGTGGAATTGCTTTTCCACAAGCATTCAACTAGTGGAGAAAGGTCATAATAGAACTGTATCTCTGTTTGAAAACTCCCAAGTACACTTTTGAAAGGATGGTAAATAAATTAGATTAACTAGTGCAATCCACAAGTAAAGAATGAAACAGCATAGCGCACAACTCTGTTTAATAACCAACCAAATAGATAGGGTTCTGTTTAAAATCAGTGGGGTCTTGCCAAATTATTATTTTATTCTTCATCTGTAAATTACACTATTGCACTATTAGTATCATTTATTTATGAGAGAGGCCATCCATTAATGTTTATCATCTCAGTTTCATTAACCTGCAGGGTTTTAACTGGACAGCGGAGCAGCTTTTCCAGTTCAGTGTTTAATCCCTACTCGGAAGTGCTGCAAAGGTGTCACAGGTCTGCTAGCGATTCACCCTGTAAACAGACGTTGCTTGTGCAAAACGCCACCGGAATCAACCATTAGGCCAAACATGCCATCATTTCTCTTGGTTTCCTTCTCCGCATCGTGGGGCAGTTGATTTACTGTGTCCGAGCTGCAGGGCTGTGAAGGCGAGCCGCTCTTGTGGGCAGATTGCCAGCCTGTGCGAACAAGGAGGCCTGGAAGGTAGGACTTGTGTCTCTCTGACCTTCAATTTTCCTCTCTCCAGATCCCTACTGCCAAGGGGAAAAAACCTCAACCAACCAACACACACACCCCCCCACACCCCACCCCAACCTGCTGTTACCACGTGCCTGTGGTACCCCTTACTGCCAGTCTGCTGCTGGCTGCGCAGCAGCAGTTAATTAGCAAACACCACCTCCAGAGCTGAATTACTAGTCATTGATACAAGCATAGAAGAAAAAAATATTCTCTTGCTTTTATATCTATACCTGGTTCTTACCAGTGTCTGTTTTATTAACTGAAGTGGTTTTTACTTGTGTTTTTAACTTGTGTTTTTAAGCTTGGGAACAAACAGTTGTAAAAATATTTGAATGCTAATTTCTGCTTGAAATAAAAATATAAAAAATAAGTGCTTGACAAGTAAGTATGTAATTAGCTAAGTCTTTGGCAATATAGATAAGTATAATTTCATTCTACTGACCACAGTCCTGTGGCTTTATTACAGAAGGCTATTTGGCCTTTTCATGCACAGAAGAAACTGAAGTCTAAGACACGTTATTTTGAAGCTTGTAAAGCCCTTGTTACCTAAAAACATCAGTAGCAGAGAATATATACCTTTCCGAAAGCAAAAGTTGGCAGTACTTTTGGGTTAATAACATCTACTGTGGGGGAAACTGCAGAAAAGGTTTTTTTTTCCTTGTTGTGCAGTTGGGTCCCACAGATGGAAACCATGCTTTCAGTTAGTAAGTGAATTAGCCTGTATAAACTGATCCCTACAGTATAAAAGCAGGGAAAACTTGGGAGAAAAGAAAAGAAAAAGACTAGGCTTGAAAAGAAACTGTGGCTCTAATAACGTGCAAAGGCTCCATTACGCCGGTGGACTGCCCCTTTGAACCCACCTGTAGAAGGCTTGGCATCACTGGTGCCGTGTGACTTAGCAGTGTGGGGTAGTCCATTAATGAAGTAAAAAGTGATTAGCTTTCTAGTTTAGTGCTGCCTCTTACAGTAAATCTGATTATTTTGAAGGCTGTCTTTCATTTTGGAAACTGTTTCTGTATTGCAGTGAATGCAGGCGGCAGGCCATGTCGCAAAGCTGTAATTAATGACGGTTCCATCAGCTATGTGTAACACAGTGCGAATGAACAGAGATCTCTGTGTCTCAATAGGAATAAAACATTGAGAGACTATTGTGTCTTAGCAAGGTTACCTTTATGCTCTTCATTAGACTACATCAATAAGTTTAATTTTCTGAAAGGCATTTTGAAGGACAAAGCTGTGTTTGCTTTAAGACTGTCTCTAGTGTAGCCTTAATTTTTTTTTTTTTTTTTTTCTTCTCCTGTATGCCATGAATATGGTGGTAAGGTTTTGCATTTGCTTTCCTTCTAAGAGGGGGAAAAAAAAAATCCTCTTTGATGACTGTGCTCATGGATGCACAGTATTTTAGTGCTTTCAGTCTAGAGTAGACTACTGATGAAGGTGGCTGAGTTTTCGCAACATTGCCACTCAGTGCACTAGCACCTATTGTCCATCCATGCAAGTGTAAGTAACTGTTGCTCTGGAGGCAAAAAGTTCATCTTGGTTCTCTTCGCACAATGTTCCTCTGAAGTTATTCTAGCATGTCCATAATGCAAGGCTGCTTTAACTTCAGGCTAATTGTCAGTGATTGTACCATATGTCATATGTCATGGGAGGAAACAAGAACATTTGTCACCTACTCACAGGAAGCTTGTGGCAGTGCCTTATACTTTTTTTTTTTTGTTCACCTGGTACTTAACTCATTAATACTATGTTGAATCAACTCTGGCTGCCATGCCTGCAAAAGTATCAAAAAATAAATCAAGATTTCACCAAAAATATTGATCAGCCACCTCCTCCTTTACATTAATTTCTGAGAATGCTGAAATAGCCCTCTCTAATGTTCAGGATAACCGAACCCTTGTAAACTTCCACCCCTACCAGTCATGCTCCAGATGCATTTAACCATCTTATATGAGATTATTTTTTATTGTGCTGGGCTCTGATTTATTCATTTGGCTTGGGCTGTTCTCTGCTACCTGGAAGATTTCTGCCTTCTTCTGAGCTTTGTGCATGAAGTGTGCAATAACAGTGCACATACTGTCCCTGGAGTGCAGTGATAGTGTGCATCTGTAAACCTCATTACTAGTGCAGAACCAACAGAGTGAGTCTTTTCTTTAAAAAAAAAAAAAAAAAACCACCACACCAAACAAAAAAAATTGAGCATAGGTAGGCAGATGAAGCCTCTTTACAGCTTGCAACTTGTTTGCAGCACGTGTCGATGTTTAGGCTAAATGACCTTGATTCAGCTATCAAAACTGACACACAGTGTTTGCTTATTAACATCCCACCTCTGACCTAATCTGTCTTACCTTCCGTCTTACCTGCTTAGAGGACATTAAATACTGACTTAAGGAAATGCTTTAGTGTGGAGTTTTTAAATTAGATTCTGAAACAATCAACCTTTTGAGTAAACAACTTTCTAGTGTACTTAGCTTCTCTGACTTCCTCCTACAGGAGACAGATCACACTCTGATTCTCATCCCTTATTCTCCTTTCTCCCCCCTTTTCCTAACATTAATACGAGCTACTAGTGATTGAAGTTTTATTGAGAAAGGCCTTTTGATGTGTTGCTTTATCCGATGAGAAAGATGGCAGAAGGTTAAACAAAACAGACTTGTCTGCTTAAGCGTGTTCTGCCAGACAACCGCAGTATAAAGGAGCAATGTGTTAAGCGTTTTGTGTATAGAGTTTATAGAGTTATATTTGCAACGTCATTTGAATGCCAATGTCTAAATCTTAGGCCATCAGCAGTGCTTGTCACCTCACAGCATGCCATATGCCCCAGTTTTCAACAATAAAATCTGAGGGCCATCAGTCACAGAAAAGAGCTTGAACCTATATTTGAGTGCTCTAGGCATGGAAGAAGTTTATAAAGTGGAGTTAGATAGTGTTACCATAAAATCAGTTTCTTAAATGATTGGTATGAACAGTGAAGATTAAATTGCTTATTTTTGGTTTATTTCCTTTGACAGTAGTCTAATCCATTTGGCTGCAGACTGCATCTCTCATTCTGCAGTCTGTTACACAGGATCTCTTCTTTTTTATTTATTTCAATACAACTGTCTACTTTTCAAAATATTTCAGATTCAAATCTGTTAATCATGTGAGTAATCCCCTTAGCTGGCTGAACGAAGAACACTTACATGAGTAAGAACGAAAAATAATAGCTGTTGTGGCTTTGCTCCCAGTCTAGACGTTGTAACAGAGAATCTTCTGGAATGATCACTTAGCAGAACACAAATGATAGAGTTTAGTCCCAGGAGGAACTGTTTGAGATTTTAGTTTTCTATGTAAGAAATAAGCTTGAAATTATTTCTTGATGTTTTTTGAAACTCTGTGCACTCTACTTTCCCTTTATTTTACCAATTTGGTGTGGCTACTTGAAGTAGCAGAAGAGGTCTGCCAGGTCAAAGCAGGGAGAACAGTCTGAAATTCTTGAGAATGCAAATAGTCCCACGCCTCGCAGGGAAGAAGTTGCCGCGGAAATGTAGTTAGCAGTTGCTGTCTAGTGTAAACATTTGCTGCCATCTCTCCCTTCTAACTGTAGAAAAATGAGCTGCTGCTGACTTTGCTTTTGCTAATACTGAGTATCCTGCATGGGAATACAAAGCATTCACAGACTAAAAAAAAAAAAAAAAATCTAAATACTTTCTGGCCTTAAAATCTATGAATTGTTACAGCACAATTTCACCTTCTAAACATATGGAATCAAAGATTATTGTTTCAAGTATTGCAGTGAGCTTTTTCTGTTCTGAATAAACGGACTTTTACAGACTCATATTTTCATAGTACTAGAAAGATATAGTTAATAAACTGATGCAGGCTGAATGGATACAGAAGCATAATTTATTCTAAGAAATGATGATTTGAAAGTCAATAAAGTGAGATGATATACTGTCTTACGGCAACCATGACTAAAAGCATCTAGGCTTTTCCTGATTTGTTTTAAAAATGAAAGGTGATTCCCGTTCAGNGTTGAAAACTGAAACCATATTTCCCAGTTTGCAGAGACATGTTACAAGTGCCCATGTCCTGTTTAATTCTTCTACTGTGGTCTTACAATGTGTGTATGTCATCTGTAAACTTTCTGCATAGGCTTTAGCAATTATAGTTTGTTCTGTTTGCCAAATGGAAAACTGGGAAATATGGTTTCAGTTTTCAACCAAATTGAGTATTTTCAGGGAATACTGAAACAGTGAATTAAGGAATGTACTGTTTCATTGGGTGATATATAATTTTTAAATTGTGAACCACTCTTAAGTAAAATTTCCATTTTGAGACAAAAAAGGGTGATATTTCAGTAGAGGGCTCATTCTTTTTCTGAATTTTATTAGATTATGGATATTTTTTGACCCTGAAAGTATTTTGTTTTGGGGCAAACTTGCTACTTGTTAGAAAACATTTATATCAGCTCTGTGCAATGGTGCATTTTAGTTTTTGGTAATGGGATTTATTAGTGAAAGACTTCCTCTTCTGTCCCCTCAATTCACTTGCAACTGAAACTCTTATGCTTTCTATGATTGTAACTTGCAGGGAGGAAAAAAAAAAAAACCAAACTAAAAATAATTGGAAGTTGTATTTAATAGTAGAACTTTAGTAAAAACCAGAGTAGG
>VYZW01012646.1:0-10482 GCA_013401315.1 Balaeniceps rex
GCAGAGGTTGGGGTGGGCAGGGGCAGAGGTTGGGGCGGGCAGGGGCTTTCTCCCTTTTTGCCGGGCGGCTCAAAGGCACCCTTGTTTGGCGCAGTGAGACTTTGCGGCTGGGTGCTCGTTTCCTCCAGGCATGCAAGGAGAGGAAAAATGACTGACAACTTTCTTCCACTGTGTGCTCGAAAGGAGAGGGGGGGCCCGGAGCTGGGTGCAGTAACCCTTCCCTCCCCTGCCGCTTCCCCGCGGCTGAGCCGTGCCTCTCCCCAGCGTGCCGGTCCTCGTGCCGGTCCCTGTGCCGGTCCTTGCCTTGCCCTGAGCTGGTCAGGAGCTGCCCAGCCTGGTCCAGGGATGCCGATCTCAGCTGCGGGGATCTGGTCTGCAGCGAGCAAAGGCAGAGCCTTCCCCAGCTCCCTCTGCCCGGGGCAGGCAGCTGCCCAATGTCTGCCCAGCCCAATCTCCCCGTCACAGAGTGGCCAAAATCCTTCCAGTTTCCCATGTGGTTCTTCAGGAGATGGCCTTTAAACACTCTTCTTCTGTTTTTTCTATGGCTAATAAAACCCCAGAGGGGGCCTGAGAAGGGGAAGTGGGTTTTCCTAGTAAGAGGGGCTTTCAGCTTTCTGCCACTCAAAGGTTTTTCTCCGGCTCCGCCGCTGCAGGCTGCGGTTGGTCCCCGTGCCGGTGGCACGTGGCTCACACAGCTGGAATGGAGCGGCCAGGCTCCTTCGGTGCCCATCACAGTTCACCAGTGCCGCACCAAAATTGGCACGTGAGGCAGCTCGTGATGCTGGGCAAGCGGTCACGGAAGCTCGTGGACAGGCAGCAGCGCCGAGGTTGATGGAGGCATCATTTCTGCCTCCGCTGCTGCCTGCCCATGGCCCAGCACTTCCCTTAGCAGAGCCTCAGTTCCTCTTTATGGTCAAATGGGACAACAAGAGCAAACCCAAAGCCATGGAGGTGTTGGGGAGGTGGGCTTTGCCGGGGGGTTCCTGGTGGTGCTCCAAAGCCTGGCAAGTCACGGCTGAGCCACCGTGGCCGTGCCGTGGTGCCTGGGTGCTGCAGTGGTCCCGTAGCATCTCCTCTACCGGCCGGGATGCCTCGCTTGCATGCATGAGGGGACCTGTGCTGGGGACGTGTACTCTGGCATCGTGGGTCAGTGCCCACTTAGTTGTGGGTCCCATGTATCAACCACCCCGTGCTTCTCACCGTCAGGGACAGATTTCAGGTGTGAGGGTTTCTGCCCACCCTCCCTCCAGCGCTTCCCCCCCGCCCCGAAACTCCCTCCGTAGCCCTGCAGCACCACGCTCAGCCGCCTGGCTCCTGCCCGCAGGTGGAGGAAGGTGCTTTTGTCAAAGAGAACTTTGACGAGCTCTGCTGGACCCTGACCGCAAAGAAGAATTACAAGCCTGACCGGAACGGGAATAGCGTTGTATCCCACCAAGATGCCTTCAAGCTCTGGTGTCTCTTCAACTTTCTGTCTGAAGACAAATACCCTCTCGTCATGGTGCCAGATGAGGTAGGACCTGCCTCTTCCCCCATCCCCATCCTCCCAGGGCTCTGCGTGCTGGCAGAGCCCCCTTTGGGGATGACACATCCCACTACCGCTTCCTGGCACGTCCCACCACATTCTGAAAGACGTGGTGCTCCAGAGAGCAGGGCAGGGGTGGGAGCGGGGGCTGTCTGGCCTGGGCACCCCCCGCTATGCCCATGGCCACCCCTGCTGCCCAGGGAGAGGGGGGTGACTGGGGAGCAGCTGGGAGGGCACCTCCGAAATGCTGGAGCCTCTCAAGCATAGATGTCTTGGAGGATGAGGTGTGGGCTGGTCCATAGTGCTCTTCTGTGGCCCAAGCCTACACCAACAAACTCTTTTGTCTGCTGTGAAATGAACGTGCCAGTTCTCAGAGCCCCAACCGAGGAGCATCCACAGCTCAGCTCCTGCTGGGGCCGGTCCCTTGCCTAAAGCCCTTCCATCTCACCCAAGGGTTGAGTTGAGCATGGTGTTGGAGGACTCCTCCTGATTTTCATGGGAGAGAAAGAGAAGATGACAAGAAACCCTTAAAGTCTGGTGCAACGGGAGGTTGCTCCCCACGAAATCGCTGTCAGGCTGGAAGGGGCTGTGTCCCTCGTGCTGCGCTCAGCCTGTGCCACCGCGAAGGCAGCGGCAGAACAGACCCGGTTGTCCCTCTCCGTGCCCGCTGCCACCAGACACTCACCCCCTGCCCAGCGTCTGGAGAGTTAAGAGCAAGGTTGCCCCGGCTGCCCTGCAAAGCTGCTGGCAGTAATCTCCAAATCTCCAAATTCCGCCTGGCATTTGGAGGGGAAGGTCCTCCCTTCTCCGGGGTCAGATCAAACCCCAACGAGAAGGTGGGCAGATCTGGGGAGGAGGGACAAGCTCAGAAGCCACGAGCAGCCTTGCTAGGAGGAGCTTAGCTGGGCAAGCAGCTGCCATCTGCTTCTACACCATCAACCCTCTGAGCTCAGCAGAAAAGCCAAAAAAAAAGAAAAAAAAGGGAAAAAAAAAAAAAAAAAAACAAGAAACGCAGTGCTGCGCAGCTGTAGGAGGGCAACCGCACTTCCTGCGCTCCGGGAGAGGTGTTTCCTGTTCCCCACACCATGACAAACTGAATCATCTTTCTGCTTACAGGGCCAAGCTTGGGGAAAAAAAAAAGCAAAACCAAAAAAAAGCCCTACATTAAATTTTTGCCCTGCTCCTAGCTCGAGGGTGTAAAACAAAATCCAGCTGGGTGCGGAGACTCTGCTGTGTTTTACCTCTCCGCGTGGCTCTCCGCAGTCACCCACCCTCCATGGTCCCTTGGTCATGGGTAGAGGAGAGCTGGCAACAAAACTTGAGCTGGAATAAGTCTTCCCAACATCGTGTTATTTTCAACAATTTTAGCTCTTTTTAAAGCAATTTATTTACAGTTTCCAAACAACGCTCATCGCCTCCATAGGGACCTCTTCCCCTGCTTCTCCCCAGTGTTTTTATGATGTCAGCTGGAAACCAGAGCAGTGCTGAGGTTGGGGCCGTGGTGTGAGACACCTGCCTTGCGGCTGGGTGTGGGGGACAGCAGCATGGGGCTGTTCCCCTTCAGGCACTTGACTTCTGGGGAGTTTTGTCACTCTGCAGACAAACAAGCCAAAAACAGCTCAACCTTGTGGTTAAAATGAAAAACCTCCCAGTAGCGGTCAAGGTCTAACCCAACATCAACCTCCTTGAGCCTGCCTGCTGCCTGGAACGCCTTGACCATGACCATCAACCATTGCAGGGGTGATACCTCTGGGGTGATGGTCCTGCATCTCCAGCCTGGAGAGAGAGGTGGTCTTGGGCTTTCCAAAATGGGTCGGTGGGGTGGGGACGGCTCTCATTTCTCCCCATCGCTGTCCCTGCAGGTGGAATACCTGCTGAAGAAGATCTGCACAGCCATGAACGTGGAGCTGAACTCCTGCGAGCTGGATGACTACCTCTCCCAGGAGCCGCAGGGGCAGGGGGGGCTGACGGTCTGGCAGTTCCTGGACATGGTGAACTCGGGGCGGTTCCTGCGAGGCATCGAGCAGGAGGCCGTCAGCATGGCCGTGGAGGAGGTGTACCAGGAGGTCATCGAGGATGTGCTCAAACAGGTAAGGAGCCCACGTGTCCTGGGGCACAAACCCCGTCCTGCCCCCACCCCGTTTTTGATCCCCGTGTCTCTCGGGTGCAGGGCTACCTCTGGAAGAAGGGCCAGCTGAGGAGGAACTGGTCAGAGCGGTGGTTCACGCTGAAGCCCAGTGTCCTGTCCTACTACATGAGCGAGGAACGGAAGGAGAAGAAGGGGAGCATCACGTTGGACAAGCACTGCTGCGTGGAGGTACGGGCTGGGCCATGCTCAGCTGGGGGACAGGAGATGCAGGAGACCCCCTTCAGACCCCGGGAAGGGGAACCCAAGAATACACAATTTCACACCCATGAGCATGGGAGACCCAGTCCTATGGCCGAAGAAAGCGGGGATAAGGTGGGGTACGGGCGGGTAACGCCATCCTGTGTCCCTCTTCCTGCAGGTGCTGCCCGATCGGGATGGGAAGAGGTGCATGTTCTGCGTGAAGACCTCCTCCCGCACCTACGAGATGAGCGCCTCCGACACCCGGCAGCGCCAGGAATGGACGTTAGGTCCGTGCCCACCCTGCGCCCCCTCCCCACCTTCCCTGTGCCCCCCACCATGTCCCCGCTGACCGTCCCCTTCCCTCCCCAGCCATCCAGACGGCCATCCGGCTGCAGGCGGAGGGCAAGAAGTCCCTGCACAAAGACCTGAAGCAGAAGCGACGGGAGCAGCGGGAGCAACGGGAGCAGCGCAAGGCGGCCAAGGAGGAGGAGACGCAGCGGCTCAAGCAGCTCCAGGAGGAGAAGGAGCGGAAGCTGCAGGAGCTGGAGCTGCTGAAGGAGGCCCAGCGGCAGGCAGAGATACTCCTGCAGGAGGAGGAGCAGCGGCGGAGGCAGCAGCACGAGGAGATGCAGAGGACTCTGGAGATCCAGCTGCGGGAGGCCGAGCAGGTGGGTTCATCCTCATGGCCTGTCCTGCCACGGGGCTGCGTCACTCGTGGGGTGGCCGCTTCCTTCCTCTTGCATTGCCCATGGTAGCCCAGAGGGGTTGGAGGAGTTTTTGGGAGCATGTCCCCCTCTTGCAACACTGCTGCTGCCAGCCATCACCTCTGGGCTCCCGGGGGCTGTGTGTGACCCGGGGACGAGGGACAGGGGGGTCAGCACCGCCGTGCATGAGATACCCGAGGAGCAGGAGGTGAGGACAACCTGTCCCGGGGTGTATGAAGCTGGGGGGCAGTGAGAGGCGAGTGCCAGTGCCGGGACGGCCAGGGAGCCCGTTTCTGACCTTGCAGCCAGCGCTGGCTCCGAACAACGTGGTTTGTCTCCCTGAATGGGGAAACAGCCGTGCTTTGGAGCTCTCTCCATGGGCTCTCACTGGTGTAGGAGACATCTGGCCCCATCCACCCAGGGGTGTGGGGCCAGGGGGCCCTGGGGACAGCAGCAGTGGCTCTGCCAGCTGCCTGCGCTGATGGGTCCTCTCCCTGCCGCAGGCTCGCGCCTCCATGCAGGCAGAGATGGTCCTGAAGGAGGCAGAGGCAGAGCGTCAGCGCAAGCGCATCCTGGAGCTGGAGGACATGCAGGAGCGGCTCCAGGAGGCCCTGCAGCAGGAGGTGAAAGCGCGGCAGGACGAGGAGTCCGTGAGATACGCACAGGCCAGGTAGGACCAGGGCATCCTCGCTACTCCTCGACCAGCCTCGCTCCCAGGGCAGTGGCTGGACATGGGGACGTGCTCTCCAGGGCAATGCGATGCTCCCCGGGGTACTGGAGTGTGCTGGTGACTTCCCAGTACGCCGGCAGGGATGGGGGAAGCTGGTGGATGAAGCGGCAGAGGGACATCCTCACCTCTTGCTCTTCGTTGACAGGCTACTGGCTGAGGAAGAGGAGAAACTGAAGCAGCTGATGAAGCTGAAGGAGGAGCAAGAGGAATATATCATCAAAACTCAGCGGGAGAAGCAAGTCCTCAAGCAGGAGATGGAGAACAAGAACAAGTGTCTGGAAGAGGCGCAGAAGCAGCTGGAAGAAGTGAGAGTGAACAGGCAGCGGGTGGACCAAGATGTCATGGTGAGCATCGCATCAATGCCACATCCTTTCACGCTGTGAGCCCCAGGGGACTTCCCAGCCCTCACTGAGTCACTTCCACACCGTGGAGGACCCAGCACTTTGGGGACAAAGCTGGCATTGCCTCGGGGGTTTTCTGAGCTGTGCTATGCGCAGACACAGGGTGATTCAGGGGCTGAGATAGGACAAGCATGTCCTGTCCTGGGGGGATAGCGCTGGTGTCCAGAGCAATGTCGACAGCGGGAGTGTTTGGAGAGGGGAGGATTGGAGGAGGAGCAGAAGACCTAGAAGAGGGTGAGCTGGGTCTCCATCCCAGAGGGAGCCTCCAACCCAGGCTTACTCAGGGAAGGGAAACTCCTGCCCGTGGTCCCAGGTCAGGGGCTGTCAGGCAGCAGGTTCACCCCTCTCCTCCATCCCCTCCCAGGCGGCCCAGCGGAAGCTGCGACAGGCCAGCACCAACGTCAAGCACTGGAACGTCCAGATGAACAGACTGATGCACCCCATCGGGCCGGGAGGTAGGAGACTGGCCATCACACCCTCCCCTGCCCATCCTGAGCACCCACGCTGGGGCATGAGCCTGGTCTCCCACCCATCTTCCCCTCTTTGGGGGCATCCGGGGGCTGGAAGGACCCCCATCTTTCAGAAAAGATGCCCCAATGCCTCTGGCAAGGAGAGACCCCACACCCCTTGTCCTTAGCAGAAGGGTCAGTTTTGGACCCCAGGTAAACAATCCTCTTTTTCTGTCCGTCCCCAGACAAGCGTACAAATGTAAGCGGAGGAGGCTTCGCTGGCTACCAACCCCTCCTCTCCCAGAGAGATTCCTCCCTCAAACTCAAGCAGAAGGCAGAGGATAAAGGCAGCGACCCCACGAGGGACAAGAGCAAGGAAAACGTGAGAAACGGTGGGAACAGCGGCGTGCTGCCGTCTCCGGATGCGGACACCATGGCCACAGAGCCCACCAACTAGCCCGGCAGAATGGCAGAGCCCAGCGGGGAACTGCGGGGCTCGGCACATCCCTCTGAGCGGACACAGTCAACACAGCCGTCTCTGGATGGAGACAAGTGGGGACCAGCACAGAGCCTATAGGTGACTACGTATACGGCAGAGATATTCCCATTTTCTTCAGGGAAGGACTGCAGCACGACATGCCAGGAGGCTCAGACAGCCCAACGTTGGGGAGAAGGCAGCGGGGCCATCTCCTCTGGGCTGCCCATGTGTGGGACCTGGACTCAACTCCCCAGACTCTGGTTTTCACCCTGCCTAAAAAAAAAGCCAGCGGTGGGTCTGGAGCGCGTGGCCCAGGGCTGCAGTTCCCCCTCGGTTTCTACCAGCAACCCTTCTGCATCACCCGCTGTGCCCCTGGGTGCGTGGCCCTGCGACGGCGACTGCCAGGGAAGCCTTGGCAGACTGAGCGGTGCCTTCTCGCCGCCCCCACAGAAAGGCCAGGGTGTCCTTAATTAACATGTGCATTCCCTGAAGGTGGTTGTTAGTCACTGGAGTCACGTAAACGTTAGCAGAAACCAAAAAGCTATTGAGCTTTTGGAGTCACTGGCCCGCAGACCTCCTTCCCCGCACATCTGTGGCCCTGCAGGCACCAGATCTCCCTCCTCGGCAGTGCGGGGTTTTGATTCCCACTGTAGAAAAGAGCCCATTAAAAGAAATTAGCCACCACCCGTGGAAAGAGGCTCCACCAGTGGATTTTGGGTTGGTCTGTGGAGGGCCAAGAGGGACAGAGGTGCTGGTGAACTGGCCATAGCCCATGAACTCCCCTCTGGGTGGCAGGGCTGGTACAGGGGTATCTTCTGGGAGGGCCAACACCTCCTTATGATTAATTAAGTGCTTATACAGGAAGGTAACGGTGCTCTGGGCTTTGTTTAGGTTTTTGCCCTTAGACTGCACGACTCCCCACACCAACATCAGGGTTAGTTTTTCCAAGCACTTCTGTTTAAACACAGTCCCATTCACCTGGGACTTCAGGGTCTTTATTGTACAGGGCACAGAGCCCCCAGTCACGTATGGGTCCCCTCTGGAAACAGGCACTGGTAGCAAGCCCTGCATCAAACCCTGGTTCACAGTTGCTCACGCTGATTAACTGCAGTTCGTTAGGGAGATTACAATCTATTTCCTACTTGTGCGGCTTTCAGCGTTTGCTCACACAGCTCTTCCCCACCCCCCTCCCCAGTTTTTACAGTGTTTCTTTTTTACAATTATTTTTCATTGTGCCCGACTGCGAGAGAGGCTGTTTCCGCAGGTGCCACTGGAGCCACGCGGCTGCCCTGGGACAAAGTGGCTCTGTGTGCCCATGAGGGTGACTGGGTGGCCCCGTGCCCCGGTCCCACGCAGCCTTGCTGACGCACAGGGAGGGCACGGGTGGCTGCAACCCTTGCGGTGATGGCCGCAATGGCCCTGGCCCTGCAGGGGCTGCAGGTCAAGTTCATCACCTCTCCTCCTCCTTCCCACTGCACTGGGACGCAGCAGGGTGGTCCTGAGCAGCGGCGTGGCCCCTACAGCCCCGTGCGGTCCCCATGCAGATTTGGGGGCCCTGCCTGGCCCTGTGCCATCCTGGCTGGTCCACTTGGACACAGGATCCCTCCGCTCTGCACAGGTTAGCTGGTGGAGGGAGAACTTCCCAACATACTGCACCAGAGGCCAGGGCTCTGTCTGTCATCGAGGCATGTGGGGGCCATGGTACGAATCGCTGCAGCCTCCCAGCGTGACCCTGGCAAAGCTGCTCGTTGCTCCGTGTGATCCGCAGGCAGAACAAGAACGGGGAGGGTGCCAAACACCGGTTTCTGCTGGGAAGGAAATGGGCTGGGTGGAACTGCACCGATGGGAGACAGCATCCTCCCTCGTCAGCTTCGTTAGCTAATTTCTCATCCCTGATCAGGCGTCAGGACAGGTACGTGCCACACCACACCTAGGCGGGGAGGAAAAGGGCCACCTCCTTCAGTCTCCGTGGCTCCATGCCACAGCCTTGTCGCAAGGGCTCTCATCCTATGCACAGCCCCCAGGAGACGGGGGGCCGCATCCCTGCCGGAGACAGTGTCGTCGCTTTTCACCAACTCCGGGGCTGCATCGTCCCTCCTCAAAGCAGCTCACCAGAGCATTGCTTTTGCTCCCAAGAGCCAAGTTCCCATGCAGCAAAAAGCTATACGTTAATTGCCGCAGGCAAGGAGAGGTGAGGAGGGAACCGTGGGAACCAGTGTCAGCACCTGCCTTTGATCTGCCGCCAAGTCTGGATGCGCCCAGATCTGTCTCATCCTCCCGGAGCGGCCAACCGAGGGCTGGAGCTCCTCGGTTGAGGAGCAGCAGTTGCTGCTAAGTCAGCAGTCGATGTGCATCGTTGGCGTGCGCCTCCGACTAAGAATAAACTCCTGCAGCAGGATCACAAGGAGAGCTCACAGAGGCGCTGGGAAAGAGCAGCTCTCTGCTGCTCCCACCATCCTGCCCCTGCACCAGTGTGGGTGTGCACGGGGTCTGGACGCCCGTGGGGTTCTCCTGTGGGAAACCTCCTGGAGCTCTCGGTGGGGTAACATCGCACGTGTGAGCGCTTGCAGAGTCAGACACAAACCTTGATGCTCTCTACGTGAATCTTTTGCAGCCCCAAGCCCAGAGCTCTGCCCAAACTCTGCTGTCCTGGTGCACTGGCCTGTTCCATGTTTTCAGGAAGGACAGGTCACATCCTAATTGTGGCTACATCAGCATTAATGAGAGCCATCATCTGAGCTCTGTACTGCTCCTTGAGTAACTGTAGTGGCAACAGGGCCTGTGCTTTTTAAACCTAACATCACTCATCAGATTAGCCACTGCTGTGGTTTACCTAGGATGCGAAGGTACAAAATTAGCTCCATCCTAGACCTCAAATAATGCCACCGAGAGCAGGCAGCTTGCAACATCCCTGCCAGGCAGCTGATCTAGCCCTGGGGTGTGGCAGAAAGCAGTGAGGGGCTCAGGTTGGGAAGGCGAAGAGAGCCCCAGAGCTCCCGCAGACACCTCGAGCAGCATGTCGTGATGGTCCCATAGCATCCAACAAAACACCTGGCCCGGCACAGCTGGTGTCAGCAGCTCTTTGGACCTCAAGTCCCAGCTTCATTGCCTGAGACAAATCCCTATTCCCTCCCCGTTCCAGCACAGTGTGGGCTGGAGCATGGTTACTGCCGGGCCTCCTGCCCAGGGCTGCCCGGTGAGGGCATTTCTGGTCCCACCGCAGCCAGTGCCTCCGGACGAGCCACGCTGCCTGCGACAGGGAGCTCAGCGCCGCCTCCGGGGCTTTCCCCTCCGAGACACGTCCCCAGTTACGGCCATGAACCGGCCTGAGCCGGGAGGGTTTCGTGGGGGGTTTCCCAGGGAGGCTGCCGTCCCCTCTGCCCTCACGCCTGCAGGCAGGATACAATTTCCCCCCAGCCCGCACTGCACGGACGCGGCCCCCTCTCCCTCCACGCCATGGGGGCCCGGGGGGAAGGCTCGGGCCTAGCGGCGGGTCCCTGCCAGCCGCGGCGGGGCAGCCCGCAGGTGCTGGGACGGGGTGGCCGTGACGCCGCGGGGGTACAGGGACCGCTCGGGCTCCCCTGTGCGCTGCAGACCCGTCCCGGAGGGAGCCCGCGGCAGCCACCACCCGCCACCGCCCGCCGCCATTTTGCGCCTCCGCCCCCGCGCGCCCTACCCAGCGCGCCCCGCGAGCAGCGCCTACAACTCCCATGAGGCCCCGCGCCCGCCGGGGAGGGGGGAGAGTGCGGTCCTCGCCCGCCAGGGGGCGCCGCGCGGCGGGGCGGGCTTGGGCCGTTGCCGTGGTGATGCGGTAACGACTTCCCGGCGGCGGCGATTGGCTGAGGGGCGCTGGGTTTGCGGTGGCGTCA
>VYZW01012653.1:0-12005 GCA_013401315.1 Balaeniceps rex
TTTTTTTTTTCCTTAAAAATAACTATTTGTTTGTTTATTGTTTATTACAGTGCTGATAGATGTCCAAGATACTTAAGAGATAATCAGGCAATTTCCAAAGTATTTATCAAGTGAGTTAGAGACAAGTTGAAGCTGCAGTAGGATGAATTCATTTCTATTAAACTAAATTGTCTTAAATTAATGAGGTAAAAAGAATACAACTTGTGTCCAGCCTGTGTCCAAGATTTTTCCCTCATTCAGGTAGAGAGATTAGTGATCTGTCTGCATATGCAAATGTCCCAAAATAACTGTTTTGGAAGAATTTTTCTGAAAAATAGCTTTGATGTAAATTTCCCACACAGGCAGTCCTTCTCCAGAATAAGAATTATGGGATTAGTTTAACTTAATAGAAAAGTGTGTTGTTATTCTGAGATGAGTGTGACTTCATGGAATTTTATTCCAAAATAATTCTCCATATTAATTATAAAGTACTGGCTAGCTTGAGGAGTCTAAGTACTCTTATAATTTATGTAATGGTTTTATGGAATTTGAGGCAGGAAAGATCTGCAAAATCACCAAGCCTGATGGAGCATGTATCAAAGTCCCTTAAATGTCACAGTTGTATCCCTGTAATTTATTGGTCTCATGTATAGCTAACACTACTTTGTTTTTGGAGTAAAGATGAATATCCTACAAACGTATTCAGCTTTTGTAAATTCAAAATATGGAAAAATTACAATGCAGTTAGAGTTCATTGCTCTAATAGTCTAAAAATGTTTACCCTCATTCCTCCCCAAATGTCCCATAGCTTAATTTTCCTGATGGAGAAGTTGTGATGAAGTAGAGAAACACAACTGCTCACTTGCTGCTTTTTTTGATGAGAGGTACTTTATTACAAATTTGCATAACAAGCAATTTAATTTCTCATTATAATCCCTGAAAGTTTTGATGACCATCTTTGTAAAGGTAAAACTGTATTTGCAGTTCTAGTGAAACCAATCTATGGTGCAATTTTATAAGGGATGGAAATATGTCCTTTGACACAATTCTCTGCAGGGTCATTTAAGATGATGTGATGTTAACCAATTAAAACTTGTCTGGTTGCTTTACAAAGCCTTACCTGGATGCTATTTGGAAAAAGCATTTTGTGGAGAAATTTCGATGCATATACAGTAACTGATTATATTATCTTATGTTCTCAATTTTTCTGTTGCTAATTCAACTGCTTTCAGTTAAATATATTTCTTTCCTAATTTACTATGCATATCTTTTGCAAGCTCTCAATCTCTCATGCTTGTTTCCACAAGATATTTTTGACAATTGAAAACAGTTTGAGGACTAAATGCAGTTTTCTCAAGCTTATAAACATGTTTGTCTATCTTCAGCTAGTGCTTCAGTTCTGTCAGTATATATTACAATGCCTATAAATACAAATATTGTTAATGAAAGTTCAACACCTCCCAGATTCTTATGCTAAAGTAGTCATACTGCTTCTGATTAATTGCTTAATTAGATAGCCAATGCTTCCAATACTTTTGATGAATATTCTGGGGTTTAGATCAATATTGCGTTTTCCAGTTCCTTGTGGGATCTGGACTGCTACATGTCACAGAGCATGCATGATAGCGCTGAGGATGTTATTAAACTTTCTTTACAAATTAGCTTTTTTTTCTTTCAGTTATGCTTGGATGTGTAAGGGATCAGTGACTATTTGGTATTCTAAGTATCACTGCAAATCCTCAGTTTTCTTTTATGCTGTAGACTGCAAAAGCAACTCAAACTACTGGATTCTTACTGAACTTGTGTCTCCTGTCTATCGCTTAGGGCTGTATCAAAGTAAGAAATGATTTGGAGAGTAGCCACCTTACCGATAAACTCTTTATTTCAGTTTTAACTGATCGCATGTTTCATCTTTTTGGGCAATTTCTGAATACCTAATGCCATATGAATTATGGCATAATCAACTGATTATAAAGAGTTCAAAACTCCTTGGTGGGATGATTTTATGTGGGTTGTTATCTCAGTTTGATAACAGGCTTATCGGATGAAACCTTTTCTGATAGCATTGTGGAAACATAACCAAGAGCGATGCCAAAAATATAAGGGTCTAATGTAGAGCTCATGAAAGGCTGTGGAAAGTTTCCAGTTTTCACTGGTGTTTAAAGTTTTAGCGTGATTTATACTTAAGGCAGAGAACAGAAAGTATTGCATTCTAATTTGAAATAAATCTTAAAATGGAAGCCCTTATTTTAGTCAGGCATAGTTTGGACTTTGTCTATATTTTCCACGTATTTAAATGTGAATTAAATGCCCCTTTCCTGGCTCTTGTCCTAGCACTAGAGTAGGTAACTTTTTCATGAAAAAAATAAACCAGAATCTCACCAAGGTCTCTATTGTTACAGGATCTGGCGTGGACAAGGAGAGCTCCTTGAAGTAGTGTACTTTAAGTATGTTGAGTAGAAATCTGGGGTCTCGTTGAAAAGCACTTTAGTACACATAGTGATTCCAGGTGTTGTCAGTTGCTTCTAATTTTCCTTTCCTAATCTTTTTGGTGCAACATGGGATGTGTATAAAGAATATATATTTCTTAAAGTGGCTTTGTGGTTGTTTTTGGAGCCTTCTAATCATATGCAAGAAGGATGGTGTGATTCTAGTCAGTCTGGTCCCTCTCTAGTAGGATCTCTCAATTTAGGGCATACCTGTTATTTGTATCTCCTAGTTAGAAAAGGAACATATCTAGAAAAGTTGCAAATGGGATGATATACATTTACAAAGAAACTTTCTAATTTGACAGATCTATAGTCAAAATAGGTTGCTATTTGCACACTGGTTTAGTGGCTCTTAATGAGAACCAATTAAAATACCAGTACCTATAATTACTGGGACCTATGTGTCTTGGCATAAGGTGCTAGATGCAGGCAATACAACTTCTATGTTTTACTCTAATTAGATCTGTTTAAATATAAGAATGACATTCTGGTGTTGCGAGCAGTTACTGAATTTCCACCTTGAATAACCACTGACTAATTGGCAAAGTGGGAATATTTTGAAAGCAGTGATTTTTTCTGCTTTGTGATGGGGTGATGGCATGAGGTTTTCTGTAATTATCATCCTCCACATACTATTCAGATAGAAGTTTACATCTGGCAATTTCTTCATGTTGAATTCAATAGCTATCACAGTTTAACTATTAGCAGACACTGGTGCAGTTAATACTTTCTCCTGTGCATGAAACAAATGAGTAGGATTTGTTGTGGGCAAATACTTTTCATCTTTTTTCTGTAGCAGTAAACAAAGTTTATGTCTTGTCTTTAACATTAAAATAAGACTAACTTTATTAATTACTAATTACTAAATCTGAAACTACTTTTCATATGGCATTAGGTATTCAGAAATTGCCCATGGTCTAGGGGCTGTGGAAGCTGTTGTGAATAGTGATGGTGTGTGCTACTCTCTTTTACTTGTCGTGGATTTCTGCAGAAAAAGGCACTCGATCATCATTATGAAAATCTATCAATGTTATTATTAATCATAGCGACTTGTGAATTTTAGGAAGAGTGGGGTTACTTATTCTTTGAAAGTCACACTGGTAGGATGGCATTCATCTTAGTTACTTTCAGCTGTCTGAAAGTTGTATCATTAGTTTAAGATAGTTTCCTGGACTGCCTCTGTGTTTAAGGGAGAAAATCGAGCATTTTAAGAGGCAGATTCAGTCTACCTAATTAATCGATCTACTGAACAAAATGTCATCTGGTGTCCGTCAACCTCCACTGACTGTAGAGAGTGCCTCAGTAATTAGCTTGACTGTACACACAACCTGATATGACCAATATTGCTAGATGTATCCTACTTTTCAGAGTCTGAAATTTTTGCATTAATTTTATAATTGTCTACCTTTAGTGAAGTAATTTCTTTATTCTAGTTTAACTGAAAAGATGAAAATAAAATACATTTCTATAATTTCAAACTGGAATGCCACTTTGCTAATCAACTTCACAAAAATTCTAAGTTGCAATGTATCAAAACCACAACAATAACAAAAAAAAAAGTTACTCAGATGAAAGTAGAACTTTCTATAAATATTTTCTGCTCAAGAAATTGTTTTTAAGTATTTGCTAAAATTCAGAAATTCTAAGCCAATTGTCAGCTTATTGAATTTGTGTGTATTTGATCTTTTTAATATGGTTAATACTTTGCTTCAGTATTGTGTTACGGGCTTGTATATACATTATTTATGATAGAAAAATGATCTTGGGGGAATAGTGAGAGAGCTTAAAAATATAAAGAAACACTGAGAAAAAGAAAAGAAAAACTGAGTGGAAAGCAGTAGGAATGAAATGAAGCTTTAGAAGTAGATTATATATGTCAATTTACCTAGGTATCTCAGCGAGAAAGGGTCGCTAAGACCCATAATCTAGATAAAGAAA
The DNA here is from genome assembly GCA_013401315.1 of Balaeniceps rex. Taxonomy (NCBI): domain Eukaryota; kingdom Metazoa; phylum Chordata; class Aves; order Pelecaniformes; family Balaenicipitidae; genus Balaeniceps; species Balaeniceps rex. Next base: position 4,407 of record VYZW01012653.1, read on the forward strand.
CAAAACTTGTAAGGAATGCTGTAAGTTTGGTTGAGGAGGAAACATAGATTGTGTACACCTATTTTGATCAAAGAGCTCAGTAAGAAAAAAATGATAACGTTGAAATGTTGGAGAAGAGAGTTGCTTCAGCATAATGTTAAAATGCATGTTCTGAAGTAGGATATCAGAAATATCTAGATTTCATTGATAGGTGTGTGTAAGGATGTATGATGTGTAAGTTAGTAAATGTTGTTAATTAAATTGGTGACTGAAAGCAGAGGAAAATAAATTTGTGGATGATCTTATACTTCCTGAACTATGACTTTCTGAAAATACTATTTAAAACAGCCATACTTGAATGTCATGTTCCAGAAGCAGCTGTGCCACTCCAAGTATGTATTTCTCAGACATGTTGGTATACTGCAACTCCGTTATTGTATTATTGGATGCTTATACATGCTCTCTTTCTCTTTAAAGACAAACCCATGGGTGATCCCAAATTCAAGAAGTTGCTAAACTGCAAGATTTACATGTGCTGTAAAATACTGGCTTGATTATGCCTTTACCATTGATTATGCCTTTGTTTCTGTTATGTTTACTTGCTTTGCATTTGTATTTTGTTGTGTGTACCAGCTAATGGTCTGGAGTAGAGCATCAGAAGAAGTCCAAGTAAGTGACTGGACTTCCAGATTGCCCTGGACATTGGAGGGTGGGGAGGAAGAAGCCAATTTTATACTAATCCTTTGATTTTTCTAAAGTTCATTGCAGATTGTGGATAACTAGGTGCAATCATTCTGTAACAATCAGCATAACTGAATGCTACTCATCAATAAAACCTTGTAACTAAATTGAAATAGCAATTAAATAATTGAACTTTACCAATTGAACCTACCCAATTAGTTCCATGTTGGTTTCGTAGAGAAGCCAGAACAAATTACCTAGTCAATAAAAAAAAATTGCTGCTACTTGTTTAACTTTTACCATTCTTCACACATACTCAATTTTATAGCCTCAAAATTATTGAAATAAATATGCTACTTTATTTTGTTCATTGGAAGCTTACATTTGCAGCATATTCAGCCATGTATATTTTGAAGTTTTCATCTTTAAAGTTGTTCACAATTTGCAGTTTCATGCTAACATATTTATATCCTGATTGCATTTTATCTGAAGCAGAAGCCAAGGTGAATATCTTTGTCCATTCATGCTCAGAATAAACAATAATGGTCAACTGGGTCTCAAAGATACTATATAAGCAAAAGCATTATTTACACTGATAATCAAAACATCCAAAACAATGTACCCAGTAAAGTATACAGAGAAAGATATTAAGGAGGAGCAGAAAAGTTTTCTCAATTTGAAATATTTAATGTTGGTATAATATCATTTTTGTATTATTTTCACTAAAAATCTACCCATAGTGATGCTTGCATATAGGTATGTAATTATGTGCGAGCATAAGTTTGGTGGAGAGTATAACATTTTAGTGGAAGTGTGGGACTTCAAGAACTTTTTAGTTAGAAAACGGATGTATAACTGGACCAAAGACCAGCAACCAGAATGTTGGAAGTTAACCTTCAGACCTGATGAATAATTTTCTGATTCACTTGATAAATTCAGCTAGTTTCCGTGCACCTTATTTGCCTCTCTGAAAAATGAAAATATATGGTTTAACATCCTAATCATCAGACTGAATAATAATAATTTTCATTGTTGTTGAATATATTCACAGGAAAGAAAGCCTTATCCACAAGAGACATACCCAATAATAAAAAATATGTGGAAAATATAACTTTATCAGGAAGTGGACAACTTCTACATTTGGATTAATTCGAAATATCAGTCCTTTTGAAGACACAACTTGCTGGCCACTATTCAGATATAAGCAAAACATGCTGAAAGGAATTCTGGAGCATATGCAATAGCTATTTTAAATCAATTTTGAGGAAACGGATATAATGTTGTGTTTGTTTTTGTGTTTTTTTTTTTTTTTTACACATACGTTCAAATTTATACGACTCAAATCTCTACAATAACTTCCTTGCTGCCAGCTATTTCTTTCCTATAATCTGATAAATAAGTGGCCTCCATACTGAGAGGTGTTTTGGGGTNTTTGTTTTGTTTCATTTTGTTTTTTTAAATAGAAATAGTGTGGTGTAGGCCAAAAGGCTATTCAGTTAAAATCGAAACCTGTAAAAGGCTATAGGTCATAACCTGAACTTGGAAGTTTTTCCACCTGATCTGATTTTTTTTTTTTTGTTTTTTTTTTTGTCATTAGTCATATGCTGGGCAGTATAAAGGTAAGTTTATAGCAAAATAGCTTAGATACAGGAATATAAAGAAAAATGTCTTGTTTCACCTTTAATGTAAACTCACATAGTATATAACTATACAGTTGTAGGGTACATGTGAAGGATTTGCAGTTTCTTAGAGGAGTCTGGATAAGGAGGACCATGAAGTAAAAGTGAAAGACTTCATTAATTAAAACAAAAAATTATCTGTGTAACATAATTATACACAAATATAACTTTTGCCATTTCATAATTATTTGGGGTTTTAGTGCACTTTTCAGATTGTTTAACATAATGACTGTAGAACAGCAGTTTGCAGGCTGTGAATACTCTTAGGTATTGCTGTCCTCTGAGAGGAGGTCAGGAGTGTAGCTGTTGTGCATGTTCTAGGACTGGATGGCATCTCAGTTTCCTCTTTCGTTTTGCCCATGAAAGGCTTATGCTTTTGTTGCTGAAACACCCAACTTGACTGAGAAGTTGCATATTGTTTTATAGAGGGGTTCAGAAAACACAATTTGGTGTAGTCTGATGTGTGTCTCCCTCTGAGCAGACTTAAAATAATAAAGAATGCAGTATTGAGGCTGAATTCAAAATATTGTATGAGTTTGTAATAGTATTAACTAACTAAGCTATGTGCATTCTACAGAAAGTATTACCTTTATATTATTTTCCGCAGGACCTTTATAAGTGATTTGAGGAAAGCATTTAATATAACATTGGCCAGTTCTGCTATACGTGTATTTTTCACAGTCGTGGGGTTTTTTTTGTTTGTTTGTGGTTCCCCCGCCCCGCCCCCAGCGCTAGCCTTTCTGTCTGTAAGCCTTGAGCTGTGTTTGGCAAAGGAAGGATTTAAAAAGCCTTTTCTAGCAAAAGCGGACCAGAATGAGCCCTTTCTGCCAGCTGGGACTACAAATGCATCTACTTGGTGTGATGTTGCAGTCAGGCTCGACTGACTCTAATTACTCCATTAGGGAGACCACTGAGACTATAGAGCCTGTGAACAGTGTTTCCCTCTCTGACCTTGACCTAAGAGCAGAATGACAAAAATAATACTGTGTGAAATGTAGACTCTTTTAAACCTGATTGTTTCATTATCCTCCATCAGCCTCCAGTATTTAAAAGGAAAAGTGTAAGCAATAATAGAGAGCAATAAAAAAATACCACTAATAATTACCATATTAAAAAAGTGATTGCTACTTTTGCATCTTAAACTACATGAAAAATAACAAAGATTAGTATAAAACACAAAATATTTAAAAACGAAGAACTTTATATGTACTGGAGTCAGTTTTCTATTTTTCAATCCACTTTGTTCAGTTTGCTTAAAGGACAGCTGGTAGGAATTCACTCTGTGTTTAACCCTAGGCTTAATGTCTTCCTCTCAGGTGGGAATTAAAGCCTTTTTGTGCTGAAGTCAGTAAATGCTTGCCAGGTACTAAATATAATAAAACTCATTTCTGACTGTATGAACATTTTAATTTGAAGAAAAAAAGTCGTGGTAATGAATGATGCAAAGAACAATGGTTGAAAATGTTATAGTTAAGTCTCAGTTTGAGTAATAAAATTTCGTTACGTTCCCTTACCTCTTTTTTTTTTTTCCTGGTGTTTTTCCCAGCAAAAAATTACCAACATGTCTAGGTATTACACAAACGTTTTGTCTGAATATCTTATTAAAAAGGACTCACATTACTTAATTTTATACTCCTCAAAATTTGAAACATTTTAGGGATGTTTCATTTTAATACTGAATTTCTTTTCTCATCTTTCCCAGAACTGGGACTGCAGAGAACTTTTTCACATTGCTGAAAAATTACAAATGAAAACTAAAATAATTAAGGACAGATAACTATTTAATTATCTCAAGTGACAGCTTCAGTAGCTTTTTGCCACTTTGGACATCCACACACAGACTTATGTGTGTGTTGCTGAAAACGAGACTTGCTATGACTACACACAAAATGATCTGAAAGGCATTAATGGGTCTTGAAGAGAGTCGCAGTGGGACTTGATCCGCAAGGGAAGGAGCTCTGCAGATGATGCTCTGAGAAAGTTTTTTCCTTCTGTGTCAGGATTGTGCCACATCCGTGTGCCTGAGTGTGTCTTATAGCTATTGTGGACTTCAGTAAACACTCCCTTATGAGAAATATCATGACAAAAGCTGTACTTCTCTAAATAACAGGTCTGGTTAAGTAGTTCAGCCATTCAAGAGAGATTGCTCAGCATTCCTTGAAGCTATTTGTTTGGGTGTTCTATGGAGAAGATGCTTTCTCTGTTAATCAAAGCATTTTGCCTCTCTGGCAACAAAAGACCAAGTGACTTCAAAATCGTTAGGACTTTATCATTTTGTGTTTGTTCTTGCCCCAGTGTTTACAGGATGCTACGCTGGTCCTAAAAATCAAAATCTCATTAGCACTTAAACCCAGGAAAACTGCTGTCTCTGCTTCCTCATAATCTGAATGGGATTAGGGCACTCATTTGCTCCTGTTTCCAAGAGGGGAATTCAACTACATTCTCCAAAACACTTGAGCAGCAATTTTGCTTGCTCAAATGCGACAGGTGGATGTGTTACCTTCACTCTTAACAGGAGCGCTATATCATTTATGTAATCCTAACAGCAAAAACTGTTATCAATGGTAAATGCTTAAAATATGAATACTTTAATTGACTTTCTTCTGGTTTACTTTGCTTTCTTTCTCTTCTAAGGAATATGTAAAACTTCACATGGAGGTGCTAGCTTCTTGGAATTGTTTACAGATTAAAAAAAAAAGTTTAAATGTTTCTTATTTTCAGCAGTAACTACTACTTTGTTATTTTACCCGGAGCTGAGAAACATCATTACAGTGTCTCCTTTTATACTTGTCACTACTTTCATCAGGATGTCTGTCATGCTGGCATGAAGAGGCTTGAATTCCAATGTCTTTAAGATATTTAATAATGACTTTTTATGCATCATTAAAGATACAGATTTATATTCTGATTTGGGATTAAACATAACCTCAGATCATGGTGGGACACATCCCTGCAGTTTCATCTTTGACACTTCTGTTGCAATGGAATTAGTACAAACCAGGAATTTAAGCCAATGAAGGGTTACAGGAAAAGGTAGATTGTCCTTTTTCCTCTTTGTATGTGATTCAGATGATTCCTTATGAACACTAACAACTGTTTTATAACCACCAACTACAATGATACCAAAAAAACGTGTTTAAAATCAAAACTGACTTGTTATAATCTGGCTCTCCAAAACCTCTTCCTCGAGCACTGAGCGTGTCCCATCTCCCTTTGGTTTGCTTTCCAGCTAGAACTTGCTGTTTACCCTTTCCTAAATCTTCACATTAGTAAAAGCTACAAGTTAAACTACTTCTGTATAAAACTTCATACCCTCTGTTTGGTTATCATTTCTGAGTGTCATATTTTAACAACATCTTGACAAGTTTATAACAGTTTATTTTTCTGGAGGAGGTTGTGGTGATTACACTGTCTTTATGCTCTTTCACTTATTAAACCTTTCCCCTCTTCATCTGCTTAAAGCTAATATGAAGTAACCTTGAAATTCAACTTTAGACTTGGCTTCCAGGATTTCAGCAGCAGAGATGATTTGAAAAATGACCCAAGACTTGCAAGCAATGGTCAGAGCAGGATCAATCCATTACTTAATTACAAAGCCCTTTCACCTCAAAACATTGAGGCATTATTAACATTGTTGTCATTCTTGCGGTGAATTGCTTGGGGGGTACTTAGTAAATCTTGTAGACGTTAGTGATACATATGAATGTGAGATTGCCACTGCTTTGTTTAAAGCTGAGGTGGCCAAGAGACCATTTCAGTGTTGTGATTGCTAGCAGGGCTGAAGATTTAGTTGAAATGTATGCCTGAACAGCCCACTAGTTCTAGTTCATTGAAGCTAGTTATCATTTAATTTTTTTTTTATTTATGAATGGCATAATGGAGACTTCAGTGGGCTTGACATTACCCAGAGCATAAATGGGTATTAGTCCCTCTCCCTCTCCCTTAGCTCCATCACATGTAGCATACCTGTGTGCAATTTATGGGTGTCTAATGGAGCATTTGTTTGGGCATGCTGGATGTTTCGGTGTTGGGTCTGTCCCTGGAGTACATTATCTCCAGATGAAGATATGACAGCCATCAGTGAGCTTAGATTGGCCTGTAAAGGTTTTTTAAAAAGGGAATTGGAATTGTGATTATTAATTTATAATTTAACTCCCCATTTACCTAATACATCTAACAAAATTTAAATGAGATTCTAGGAAACACTGATCAACATTAGGCATGAGCAAATACCCCAAAGTTTTGTCTTCTGAAAAATCACAATGGATTCAATTATAAACAGTTCAGGTAATGTAAATTTCTGACCCAGTTTTGGGCAGAATATTACACTCAGAGCTTTGCTATCATCTTGTACATCATCTTGGCTTCTGAGCTGTACATGACACTTCAGGATAACGGAGCCTCAGTTAGCACTCTACACAGACTGTGGTAGAGATTTTGGACAAACCTTATATCCTGAAGCTGCTTGGAGCACCTTTAATTTAAAATGTGAATACCTACTTGGGCATTCAGTAATCGCTTAGGAGAGATTGTCATCTTTCATTACTGCATTAACCTTTAGAACTGACAACAGTGTGCCAGCTCGCAATAATTGAGCAGAGGTCCATGAAAATTAGTTTCTTACCTTGTGATTGCACATATGGTCAGGTCATTCACTCACTGGAGTTATTTTGCCAATGACGTTCCCCTCTCACTAAGTTTAGCTTCATTTTTTAATTACTGGTTTAGATTGTTGTCTTTTTAAAATACCTATCCTAGAGCTAGAGGGGGAAGAATGGGAGAAACACCTCTGCATCCTTTGAAACTCATAGCTCGCAGCTTTTCCAGCACTGCTTTTATGGAATTTAATAGAGCATGGGTTTGAGGCACTTCCCATTGCTGTGTTTTGAGGGAAGGAACAAGTGTTTGGGACATCATGCATTCTGAAATAGAAACTATAATTTTGTATTTCACACAATCTGTCCCTCCTTGCAAGTGCTCCAATCTAAACACTCCTCATCTCACAAGCTAGACTTTTTTTTTTCCCCTCTTTGTGGTATGATATTCAGAAGTCCTAAATTCTTAGCACTTAATGGAAATTAGGCATGTGCAATGTCCATAATAATGGGATATTGGTGTTACTTCAATAAACTTGTTTTTAATTAGAAGTAACACTGTAGGTCTGATTGGAAAACAGAACCCTTCTAGGGACTGATTCTCAGTCAAATTCAGATGATGTAAACTGTGGTGGGTTGACCCTGGCTGGACGTCAGGTGCCCAC
>VYZW01012655.1:0-22128 GCA_013401315.1 Balaeniceps rex
CCACCCAAAGCATTCTGTGATTCTATGATTCTATGAAACAGATTAATTTTGGTATATTTTCTGCAATTTTAAGACCCAGCTGAGCTCAGCCATGTATTGCAGGCCTATCATGAGGGCATATAAAAAAGGTCTAGAACAGGTTTAAAATACAGGGGGATGAAGCAGAAATAACTTTCCTGGGCAATGCACTGGATCTCAGCTCCTTGGATTCTCAGGGTTTTTCTCATCCCCCTTTTAAAATCACCCAAACTCATTCAGGTCCTGCCTGACCCTATGGCTCCCAAACCCCTAAATAAAATACGGTTATCTCCAAGGGGAATAAATGGAGCAGCAAAGTGGTATTTGTGCAAGGGTGGTATCAGCAGAGGGTGCTCCTTGCACGCACTGCGGCGGCACGTCTCGGAGCCTGCACGCTCCAGCTTGCCAGACGCTCGCTACAGCAAAGTGCAAATTCACACTGCCCAGATCCCCAGAAAACAAATGTTTACAACCTCCCCGCTTTCCTTGGCTGCAAACATACCCAGGGATGCCTTAAAGGCAGCATTTAAAGCCGCTTCCTGAAATAAAACATCAGGCAGCTCTTCTTTCCTCCAGACGCTGATGCTTGACCATGCTAAGTTTGCACATTTAATCTTCCCCGAACAACTAATCCTCCCGGATTGAATGAACTCAATCTACACACAAATACTGCCTGGGGTGCTGGGTATCTACCCATCCGTCTCCCCAAATCCCAATCCCCTTGTGCCCCTGTTCTGGCTGGGGCTTTGGGCAAGGTGAGAGGTCCATGGGAGCATCCAGCTGCGTGTGCTGGGGCCAAAAGCTCAGCTCAGCTCCTGGGGAGAGCAGCCTACAGGATGGCAAAAGCAATATTTACGATGCTTAACTTCCACACTGCTAGGAGCAAATCAGCCCGTGCTGGGAGGTATGAAATGAAACGCCTTCCATGCAAGGAAGCAAATGCTTTTGGGGTTTTTAGGTGGGAAAAAAAGCTGGCAGATGGGGGATATAACAGGGTATAAAAGCAGGAGTGGCAGGGGTAGGTGGGACAGGATTTGCTTGGGCTAACCAGGGAGCTTCCAGCGAAACGAGCAGGGAGCAGGGAAGTCTTCACACCGTGTGGTTCACCTGGGGAGCTCCTTGCTGCGGGATGTTGGGGATGCCAAGTGTTTTTCCGTGCTCTTATAGTGACAAATGGTAGCAGACGCATTCAGCAAGGCCTGTTAAATCCTATATTCTGGCTTAGAAAGTCCTTGGGCAAAAAAAGTGTGGAAGACTGCGAAAATGTTTTAAGGAAATAAGATTACGTGATTGCTTGGTTATAATACCCTTTTTATTAGAATCATAGAATCATTGAATGCTTTGGGTGGGAAGGGACCTTTAGAGGCCATCCAGTCCAACCCCCTGCAGTGAGCAGGGACATCTTTAACCACATCAGGTTGCTCACAGCCCCGTCCAACCTGACCTGCAATGTTTCCAGGGATGGGGCCTCCACCACCTCTCTGGGCAACCTGTGCCAGTGCTTCACCACCCTCAGCGTAAAACATTTCTTCCTCATATCCAGCCTAAATCTACCCTCCATTATATTTTTGTTTTCCTCTGTCCTTTTGCGGAGCCCCCTCCAACTTCTCCCAGACCAGCGGGGAGAAAGGCTCCACCAAACCCTCCCTGCCTTCGCCCAGTGAGCTGCAGCCAAACCCAGTAGCCATGCTCCCTCTACTGGTCTTACTGGTCTTCCTGCTAGGTCCTCCCTGCCTGGCAGTGGCACCCAGGGAGGGAAGGACAGACGGACAATGCAGTGTGATGTTCAGGAGGGGGTTTGCATGGCCTTACGAAGGGAGAGGAGAAAAGGTGTCTCTGGGCTGAGCTGGCAGCTAAGTTTTAGCAGAGAGGCTGGTACAACACTGCCCAAGCAGAAGCTTATGGCCACAAATAATTTACAGAATATATATTGCATGTAGTCATTACAGACACATAAATAGCTCACAGCAATTCTGGCATTTTCTAAGGCAACCTTGAGAATAATTTATTGGGAACCCCTTCAGTGTTTCTTATTAAACACCATAAAATACTACCTGTCCTTTATGGTAAAACTCCCCATGAGCTTTCCTGGAATCATAGAATCACAGAATGCTTTGGGTTGGAAGGGACCTTTAGAGGCCATCCAGCCCAACCCCCTGCAGTGAGCAGGGACATCTTCAACTAGATCAGGTTGCTCAGAAATGGGAATGTCTTCCCATTTCTCCCCAGAAGACTATGATCCACCTTTTTGGTATCATAGAATGATTTGGGTTGGAAGGGACCTTTAGATGTCATCTAGTCCATCTAGTATCATTTTGGCCTTGCTTTGAAGCTCATCCAGAAGCCCTTAAATGACAAGTTAAGCTCTAAGATTAGCCATAAAATAACTCACTGCAGGTCCTCAGCATCACTTTCTGCCATGCCTTTGAGCAAAGAAACTCAATGGCAGCAGGACACGGGTGATGTAGACTTACTTCATGGATGGTCCTGGAGAGGCTAAGGGAGATGCAGTTCACCCAGCTGAGACACGGGAAGTTTGACTAGCGTATGCCAGCTTCCAGCACAAAATTAAGTGGTTTTTCACTTGAATTGTCCACAGCAGTGGAAAGGGAGGGTGATGGTCTGGTTCAACCCAGAACGTCTGTCTCTACCAGTTGCACCCAGGTCCAGCGAGAGGCAATCCCAGTGCTGTATGCCACTAACTGGACGTGGTCACAGACAACACTGCCCTTTGCTCCTTCACCTTCACTGACCCAAGAGGCGTATTGGGATGAGATGAAAAATGAAATGAGGGGAGGGGAAATCAGGGGAAATGAAAAAGCTCCCATTTTCCTTGTGCAACGTTTGCTTTTGGAGTATCCTGGAGGTGGTGCCTTTACAGGCAGATCTAAGTATATCCATGGCATCGTAGAGAAGGCCATCTGCCTTGATATCAAGTGATGAAAAGGAGCAACGTTTGCTGGGACAGACTGTCTGTGTAACCAGGTTGTGGCTTGGCAAAGCCCCCGTTTTACCCGCAGCACTAGGGTCAGTATTGTACTGAGTTGTGGCCTGCAAAAGGGGATGATGTGACATCAGAAGATACATTTTCGGCACCATCATTTTAGGGGCAGATGCGCCCATCTGAGTTGTTATAACACAAGTATGCATAAGATCCACTCAGAAATGGTAGGAGAGATCCAAAGAAACCTCATCTTCTCATTTTTTGCCCAGCCCTGACTTCTGCCCTAAACAAATCTCCTTCCGCACCAATCTTGCAGTCTGCACTCCAGGACCTTGAACATTTTGGGTGTGTTTTATTGGGGATGTGTGTTTTTTTCTCCCCAACAAACTGAAGAGAGAAACCTCATGTTTTACTGTTGAAGTGCAGGGCTGGGATTCGAAAAAGCTGGCTCTTATTTCTGGTTGAGCAGCAAACCTGATGGGTGACCTTGGGCATGTCATCTCTGGTCCTCTCTTTGCTCCAGCTGCCCCTAATCCTTATCCCAGGCCCCACTCTATGCAGGACGGACTCTCAACCTGGGCTCTTGTTTCTCCTTCGGGCTGATGAGTCCTTTGGCTGTTTGGGTTCCCCACTTCATTCTACCTGGACTGCAGCACCCAGCTCCTGACTCCAGGCTGTCTCTAACCATGAGGCACAGCTGTTCGCATCCCATCTGAGTTCCCTCAACAGGCAATGTTTCATTAAAGGCGTTATCTTGCAAATTCCCATAGCTTGGTCTACCCTAGAAACTCACTCCCTTGCATGGCCCATCTTCTGCTGCATTGCTCAGATTTGTACTGACTCGTGATGGCTCTGAGGCAGGATTTTGTGCTGGTCCACGCATTCATGCCATGCCAAGGGGATACCAGATAAAGAGTAAGGGCAAAGCCCTGCCGCGATGCATTAAAGAAAATCTGGAAATGTCACAGAAATCCCTCTAGGGGGAACAGCAACTCTGTGAGACTGCCCAGCGCACACCCAGCTTTACCCATCCACCCTCTTCCCCAGCAGAAGGGGATGCTGACCTTGCAGGGCACCAGGACCTCTTGGATTTTGGTCAAAACTTGGCCCTGTGTCCACTGGCTAAACGCTGAGCAACGTGAAGAGCAGGAGTGTCACAATATAGACAACAAAAACAGGAAAGGGGAGATTTCCCTAACTGCTGGAATGCAGCGAGGTTAAATGGGCGCGTAAAAGGCAGACGATTAAAGGATGCGGCTGTAAAAATGGTGGTCTACGTTTTTCTGGGTCTTGCAGTAATCTGGAAGCTGGGAAGACAATCCTTCAACGCTGACCTCCAAGCACCCCAGGCCGTGAATGCTGGCTCCAGACCTGCCCCCAAACACCAAGGACAAAGGTGGTCCTGAATCTCCTAGGAGTCGATGGGATCAGTGGCACTTACCGTGATGGGGAAATAGTCCCTCATGTACCTCCAGACGACGCTGTTCCGGATGGCGTGGATCCGCCTCCCACCCTTGCTGGGTTTTTCCCTGTCTATGAACCACCATGCAGCGTAGAGGGCACTGAGCAGCCAAAAACGCGTGAAGAAGAGGGCGATGAAGGCAGCTGTGCAGCACTGTGCTGAGAGAAAAGCCAGGCAGTGAGTTGGTTAGGTGGGCGTTGGGAGAGGAATGATTCACCTGAAGGGACTCAGTCTGTTTGGACCTGGGAGGGAGCCCAAGCCTCCATGGGCTTGCTGCTGAATTATTTTTTCAGTGTGAAGGCACCTTTGATGCAAAGCAGTGGTTTCTTTCCTGTCTGCCCCAGAAACCCGGAGAGCAGCCAAGCACCATCCTTGCAGCAACCACCTATTTCTCCAAAGGCCACTGTGTCCCCCTCTTCCCACAACACTGACGAACCTCACTGCATCCAGAGAGTCCTCATGGATCAGATCTCCATCCCTTTGCTGTCTGGCTTTTCTCTGGGGTCAGTCTGACCTCTGCAACAATAATGCCCGTGTTTTACCCCAAAACTCCTCTTAATACCCCCTGATGACAGCTGGCATTTTGCAACAGCAGCAAATGATTGTCTGCCTGTCTATGCCCTGTCCGTACAGTCCCCAATAGCTTTGTCCTGAGCTATCGATTCCCCATTTTAACTGTGTCTTGGATTTTTCATTTTTTGTCTTCCCATATATAAGATTTTTCTCTTTATTGAGTTTTTTCTTATTGATCTTGGACCTTTGCCTCCACTTCTTGGGTTCACTCTCAACTCTAATCCTGGCCTCTAGAGGATTTTCAGTCCTTTCAACTCAGCGTCATCATCAGATTTTATAAGAACATTCTATTTCATTCCCTAAGACATTAATGACTTGGGACTCTCCCAAGTCATTAAAGACTTCCCTGAGCTGCTTCTAGTCAGTGCTTAGCTTTGCCCTCTACCTCCCACCTCCCTCATGCCCTGTGTTTTGGCACAGGAACAAGAGAAGAAAAGTCTGTGTGCAAACAAGGGCCACTTGGTACGTCAAATCCCACCCAAGCCCAACACTGTCTGCAGAAGTAGTAGTCTGGGAAGTGCTGGTGGCCACCAAGCTGCCACCTGGTAAAGCAGATACTCTAAAAAGTGCCTGAGAAGAGCTGTGTCCTCTCCATCTGTCCCTCTGAAGCCTTGGTGTTGTCTGGGAAGGAGGAGACAGAGCTAAAAAAAACCCCTTTCATCCAAGCCCTTTGTCTTCCCCAGCTCATGGGTTACATCATGTGTGGTGGGTTATATATTCTGTTCTTCTCTGGGTCTTCATCACAGATCCGGCACCCAGGGCTGAAAGATGTGAGGATGGAGATGCCCTCTTCAGCTTCAGCTTCAGCTTCAGCTGTGAGATAGATGCATCCATGCCTTCATCCTCTGAGACTTGGTTTTTCATCTCTGGGAGTCACCTGGCACTTGCCCTCTCCAGCTCATCTCAGCTAAGGCCTATCAGAGAAGAGGTATGCGATGCTCTCATTTAAGACCTCGTTGTACCTCCCGTTTGTTTTACTTAAGGATAAATAAGTAGGTCTGGTTTGTAGTCTTTCTTTTTTTGTGATAAGTCACCCTGATCCCAGAGCTTTGCGTGTAAAAAATATCTCCATCTTTGGAGATATTTTGTTCAAAAAACCTGTAGACGTGGCAGTCTGGGACATGGTTTAGCAGGCACAGTGGTGTTGGACTAGATGATCTTAGAGGTCTTTTCCGACCTTAATGATTCTATGATTCTAAAAACAAATCCCTGACCCTTTTTAAAACACTGGCATGATGGTACTGATATGGGGGAAAAAAGAGCAATAATCTAGCAGGATCCTAAATCGCCTTAAAGCTGAAATGGGCTCTTAACACAGAATGTTTTGGGTTGGAAGGGACCTTTAGAGGCCATCCAGTCCAACCCCCCTGCAGGGAGCAGGGACATCTTTAACCAGATCANTCTCATACAGGTAGAGACACCGTGGCCGGCACCTGGGTAGGCACTAATACAGTGCATGGAGAAACACTGCAGGTCTGCAGAGCAACAGGTCTAACCTGCAACGCTTCCTCCAGGTCAGAACGAACCACCGCTCATACCTGGCACCACTCCTTCCAAATGCCACAGACACAGTCTTCATAACTCTTGAGGAAAATAGCACGCAGCATGAAACGAAGCTCCAGGGTCCACACGACACATAAACACCGCTTGAGGAACAACGCGGAGGTTGCAATTTTACTGCACCTGGGAGCCAGGTCATCAGGTCTGCTGCAAAACTGTGCAATGCCCAATTCTCTTTTTATCGTACTGTGCAAAGCTCAAAGTGCATTCTGCAAAATGAAGGAGTTGTTCTGGTCCAAATCCATGCACTTATCATCCAAGTGAGGCTTATCTTGCAATTATATAATTATTAATTTCTCCCTTGATTCATTTGTAATTCAATATTTTTTTTTTTTTGCAGGGCAGAATTTGCACACAGTGACCTTCACTTGATTTTAAGATTTTGGGTTTTTTGTCCTTGTAAAATCTTACGGTGTCCTTGTTGCTGTGGGAAAGGAGCCCATTCCTGCCCCAGAATGGAGCCTCAGTCTGAAAGTTGCCTGTGGATGGGACCAAAGAGACAGGAAAATTCCAGAAAACGTACAGTTAAATCCCCCTGTCTGCATCCAAACCAACCCCAGCCTTAGGCAGACACATGATTATTTACAGGCTGCATTTTGGCGAGAAGGCGGCACTCTGTACCGCTGCCTGGCGTGCGAGGGGAGGTCACCATAGCTGCTTGGATCAAGGGAGATTGCTGTCCCCCTTCCAACTTTCTTGCAGACCTCTGTGTGTCCAGTCCTCAAACTACACAGCAGAGGCAGTGTGATCCCATGGGTTAGACACCGAGACTTTCTGGACCACCAGTGGCGAGATATTTGCCGCAGAGCTGTATTGCTGCTTCCTGAAAGCCATGTCAGGTCCCCAGGCTGGGTCCACCACCAGCCCCACTGCCCAGGACTTCATGCTCTTCAGCCTGGCTCCAGGGTCCCTTCACTGGCACCGACCCAGCCTCTTTTAGGTTACACAGGTGACTCTTCACATCTCAGAGTCTCCTTGTTCTCCAAGCCGCTGAAAAATAACATCCCACCCAAGAAAGGGCCAAATCCTGCGTCCATTTGAGCTAAGGGCTAGAGGGAAGGACTACGCACCAGGAGCCAAGATCTATTTCTATTCCTGCAAATCCTGAGTCTTTCCTGAATCCACACTGGAGGGGAACACACGCTCCCCTTCCTCCACGGGTCATCTCCAAGAGGCAGAGCAGCAAGGACAACCTGAAGCCACCTCCTCACCCCTTCCGCTTCTTTTCTGCAGGACAGAGTGGAAGGGAAGGGTGGCAAACAGGAATATTTGCTTGTTGCGAGGCTATTCCCCATAATCATTGCTTTCTTCCCTCGAGGGGAATCCCAAGAGGAAAATAAGGGACGATGAGGTTTTCTTGCCTGTCCCTCCCTGGATGGGACACCCTCAGCATCTGCTTTCCTACAAACAACTGTCATTTTCTGCGCTACCTGCCAGGCAAACACTTTAAAGGATATCACGAACATGGCATTAGGCTCTTGGCCAGGGAACCTCAGCAGATATCTGCCCCCTGGGGCCAAACTCCAGCCTACGTACAACCTGCTTGCCTGCAAAGCAACCCGCAAAGGGCTGTCGGGTCTCAGAAATGCCACTGGAAGAGATGGCAGTCTGTGTCGTGGTGGGGATGGAGGGAAACCTGCAAGTCCCCGGTTCATTAGAAAACCATCTTTGAACCCCATCGGCTGCCAGGGCTCTGCAGAGCCAGACAAGCTCTCCAGCTTAGGATCATAGAATGGTTTGGGTTGGAAGGGACCTTAAAGACCATCTAGTTCCAACCGCCAGTGTGGTCAAGCTCTCCATGGGAACCAAGCTCTCTGGTGAGGATGGGGACTGCAGGTGCATCAGGCACACAAATGGCAATGAGATGTGATTATAATGTGGCTCTGCCTCGCTGCCTTTACAGTATTCTTTAAGGGAAAGGAGGGGAGAATTACCTTTATTATTCGGCCATAGCATCACCACCATATCTACCTTCCACCTTTCTGCCCCCATAACTCCCTTGATGCCCAGCCTCAGGCTGCAATCTCTCGAGCCACGGTTGTCCACTCAGGAGGAGCAGTCAGGGTTGAGGGTGCGGTTGCAAACAGACGTGATCCTCATCTCCTCCCTCTGCAGGTCTGGACTCTTGCAAGGTAGCCCAACTGCACATGCTAAATTGCTATAAAATGGTTTAAGCCTTTACGCAAAGCCCTTTCAGGGCAGACATCACTGTGGGCTGCAAGAGGAGGTCTAAGGGCATCATGCATGTCTGTGCAATCACATCATTATCTGAAAATGGCCAGAGAATCCTGGGCTGGGCTGAGATTAGCTGCTGCGCTGTCTACTCTGCCATGGAAAGTAAAGAGAGACCTCTTCAAACTAAGACCAAAACCAAAGCGCCCCTGACAAGAAGGAAAGCTCCATACAGACTCTAAATCTTACACTTTCTGTTCAGGCCAGATGCTGGGAGGTTTGTCTGTGGTTGTTTGTGGTGAGGTATGGCTCTGGGTGAAGCAGTCGTAGGACGTTCCTGGACTGCAGGGCCACCAAGGTCTGCACCCAGCCTGTTGACCAGGGGTCCTCCTGAAGCAGGTCTTCATGATCCAGGACCCAGCACCTCACATCTCCATGGCCGTATGGGACTCAGCAAAGAGAAGACACATCCATGTGGATGCGATGGCTTTCTTGGATCCCCTCAAAAGCCAAGTGGTTTCCTGGGCTGGGCTCCCTCAAAGAAGCTCAGATCAAACATGAAGTGTTTGATGGTGGGTATCTTGTGTTACGTAGTTTTGTTGTGAGCTGCAAGTCCCTCCGTGGATGAAAACATGGGCATATCACAGACACACATGTATACGCCACGGGCTCCAAGTGGGCCACAGGCTAGAAGCACATGGATGGCTTTTCTGGCCAAGTCAAAACAGGGACCATGTCCCATCAAAGTGCCGCTGGGCTCAGCATTGTTGCTAACCCAGCATTTGCTCACTCAACCTGAAACAGGAAAATCAGCAACCTTTGGAAAGAGATTTTTGGCATCGCAGCAGCCCCAGAGTGAATCAGGCTGATATTGCAGTTGTCAGGAGGGTTTCCAAGATGCACATTGCTGAGGTCCCCACTGCCAGCCTGCACAGATGCTGTACCCCTCGGCACAGCCAAGCCCGGCAACCCGGCCAGGCTGTCCCAGGCCATGGACTACGCTCGGCTGTCAAGGGGACCTGGCTCACATTGGTACCGCGCGCCCTTTGAGCCAACCCTGCTGATTGAAAGGGTTCAAAGGCTGGGTGTCGTGCGCTGGATCTGCAGAGGCGGCGTGCACAAGGTCTCCTGCCCCTGCACAGGGTTTGTCTGCATGGGTTCAGCCCTACGCTAATGCTTCGGCATAGTGTGTCTGGATGGATACCCATGCCCAAGTCCATGGAGACTGGATATCAAAGAGGCAGCGGGAAGCGGTGCAGTGGTTTTGGGCACCAGCCTGCTGATTTCGGTGTCCTGCAGAAGCCTGGCTCCACTGCATTAGGAGGGGACACTGGTCAGTACTGGGATCCTGCAGTGGGGAGGCAATGGAGTCCCCACTCCATGCCCTGCATCCCATCCTTGCACTGTGCATCCTCCTTCCAGCAGCTGTCAGCAGCTGAAGCAAATGGCACCTTTTGTCCGGGTGCCCTTGCCAGGAGCATCCGCAAGAAAACCGGCAGTGCAGGCAGCGCCTGCCTGTTGCGAGAGATGTTGCAGCAGAGCTCCCTGCCAGCACCGGGGTCGAGCTGCCGCACTCATCCAGCGCCCCACGGAGAATGAATGAGCCCCTCGCCTGGTGCTTGGCTTCTCGGGGGGATGCATTCGCACAACCATAGCAACAGCTGCCTGCAAGCGGTGCTGCCAAGCGAGCGGCGGCTGCTGGGATCTCCAGCCAAAGGGCTGTGCAAATGTCTGGCAGCAGCTGACCGTGTGTTTTTGGGAGCCCTTTTCTGGCAGCAGAAGCACAAGCCTATCTCAGAGAGAAAGGAGCAGCCAAATCCTGCCCATGGAAGGTCTGATCTCTGTGCCTGAGGGTTATAACTGAGTGCGGCACGGGGTGTTTGGCAGCTCACGGGATGGATTTAAGGGTATCCCTTAGCATTGAGCTTTCGCAGTTGTTAAACTGGGAGCTTTTGGGTGGAAAGCTCCAGGCTTAAAGAAACTTTGTAAAATGAATCAAACCAGCTGGAATCGCTCTGCAAGGTTTGGTTATCATCTTTCTAACGCCTTTCTTATAGCACTTCTTAACTGCTGTTGGTTTCAGATTTTATCACAAAAAAACCCAAAATCAAAGTAAAACTGTTTCAGGGAAAGACAGTAATCTCTGGAAGACTAAGGAGGTGTGGGTTTGGGTCTCATCCTCACTCGCAGCAAGCTGTATTTCCCTGCAGGAGGCAGAGCCTGCATTTTGAGCAGCTCCACGTTACCCTACGACTGCGGAGGATTCCTCCTTCCTGCCCATTTTCTGGCTTTCTGCTGGCTCCAGCAGTCATTTCCATCACCGAAAAGTCAAGTGCCAGCTTGAACCCGATACCAAGAAGGGACAAAGCTACAGTGCAAGTTGTTTTGCTGGGAAACACCGTTAAAGCTCCGTAAGCCCCAGCTGCATCCATGCTGGGAATGGGGATGCGGTGTTGTATCCCTTGTTAACATTGCGGCCACATCTCTACTATGTCCCATCCCATCCAGGCACCATGGAAGGAAAACCGGGCACAGGAGCAAGGAGGGAGCTACAGAGCACCCCAAAATGTCCCCATCAGTCCAGGGCTGCATGGCTTTTGCCAGATCTCCCCTCCCCTGCGCTGTTAACAGCACCCATGTCTCCTCCTGCAAGGTGGTCACCTGCGCACAGGGGAAGGTTGATCACAGTTGGGATCTCTTCCACACTAGAAGAACCCCAGGGTTTGTAATGCAAGTAACAGGATGGGACCAAGTGCCCTGCACTCTGCCACGCCATAACTGTGCTTTGTGGCAGCTCAGCTGGCTGTGCCACCACTGCCACACCAGGATTTCCCCTTCATCTGGAGAGGGATGTCCTCCAGCTTGTCCCAGAGCAACCCAAGGGGCCACACTCTCCGAGGCAACGCATCATCTGGGGTTGTTCAGCATGGAGAAGAGGAGGCTGAGGGGAGACCTCATCGCTCTCTACAACTGCCTGAGAGGAGGGTGTAGTGAGGTGGGGGTTGGTCTCTTCTCCCAAGGAACAAGTGATAGGACGAGAGGCAATGGCCTCAAGTTGTGCCAGGGGAGGTTTAGATTGGATATTGGGAAAAACTTCTTCACGGAGAGGGTTGTCAAGCATTGGAACAGGCTGCCCAGGGAAGTGGTGGAGTCCCCATCCCTGGAGGTATTTAAAAGCCGGGCAGACGAGGTGCTTAGGGACATGGTTTAGTAGTGGACAGGTACGGTTGGACTCGATGATCTTAAAGGTCTTTTCCAACCAAATGATTCTGTGATTCTATGATCAGGGCCTGTTCGCTGACCCAGTGGGTGAACAGCATCGCCCAGTCCTCTCCATGATGTTAATTCTCTTCTCTTCCAATAAAGGGCAGCCTCACCCATCCTGGCTACCAGCAATGGTCCCTGGCCTGTGCCATCACCCAGACTGTGCCAGAATGTTACTTACCATGGGCCAAACCTATGCCAAGAAGCATGCAAACAGCTACACTGTCTGAACCAGTACAGCCCAGTGCTCCAGTCCACCAGATATCAGTGCAGAGGCAGCCATTCAGCCCCAGGTCTGTAGCAGAGTTTGGATGGAACCATCTCAGAAACTTAATGAGGCTCCGAAGCATAGCCTATGCTTTCTTTGCAGGTATTGTTTTGGAGATGCTTCTGTGCCAGGACCCATATATACACAAAGATCTGCTGCCTCTGTGTATTGGGACTGATCAACAACTATCCTGCCACAGTACAGCAGAAGCTTTACACAGCTCCCATCTGAGGTTAAGAATTGGCATGACAATGGGAAACTCTAGGATGTCACCTTCCAGCTTGGCTCCTGATGGGCTGTAAACAGCCCCAGACAGTTTGCACTCTCTGATGACCGGCCTCTGGGTCTCCCATCTTCTTATTGCCCAGTGCATCCTATCCAAAACTAGAAACATTGCAGGTCAGGTTGGACGGGGCTGTGAGCAACCTGATGTGGTTAAAGATGTCCCTGCTCACTGCAGGGGGTTGGACTGGATGGCCTCTAAAGGTCCCTTCCAACCCAAAGCATTCTGTGATTCTATGATTCTATGTCTCTCATTTCCATCAGCACCTGATGCCCTCCACAAAGTAGTAAGTTTGTCAGGGTCCCCAGTTTGCTAATATGTCCCTTCCCCAACCTGCTTGGGTTTTCCTGGAAAAATGGCCTTTTGTGTCGTGCGGGGGCATCTGTATAAAGTGAAGTGTCTGTTCCCAGGGTTGCAAAGCAGAGCCCCTCGCACTCTTCCCATCGGACCATCCCTCAGGTGTGGCGATACCATTTCTCATGACTAACACTAGGCAGGGCAGCACCTTAGACCAGGAAAACACTAAACCTAAAGAGCAGGAGAAGCTGAAGCCCCGCATGGGTTTAGCTGCTGTGCAAGACCCGTAGATGTTCCCATGGACGGGCACGCAGCCGTGCGCTTCCCTAGTGCCACAAAAAAAAAAGGAAAAAAAGAACTGCTTTAGTGAGACAGAGCCTCCCACACTGCTCTTCCTACAGCGAGACAAACAGAGACATGAGAGCGTAACGTCTGCTGCTAATCACTTGTCCTAATGGGGCCTGGGATTCACTGCAGGCCCAGAAGATGCCTTTAATGCTACCTTCCTTTGGTCCCAGACCTTCGGTCCCAGACCTTTGGTCCCAGGTCTTCCTTGGGGTCGGGGAGAGAAGGGGTTGGGGCAAAAGCTGCTCTGGCTTCTCAGTGGAGGAAAAGGAGATGTCTCTTACCTAGACCTAGGAAGCTGAAGACCCATTGAACCACCGATGCCGTCTGAAGCCTTCTCTGCAGCGGCACGGAGAGCGGAGCAAACTCAACCTTCATCCTGGGCTCTGCACGCGCGTCTTGAAAGGAGAAGGAAGTTCCCTAAGTGGCGAATGCAAAGTGCAAAGTCGCCCGTCAATATTTACCCAGTCTTACAGTATAGGGGATTGTGCAACGTACAGTGGCGGTGGTGGCTGCCCGCAGCCACCCGCCCGTATGGGGAGGAGAGGGACGTTGCCGGGAGGTGCCACTGACTTTATGCCAACGTGACTCACCATGTGGTTAGATGGCGAGGATTTCATGCTTTCAGCACCCAAATCTGGGAAGTAAACTCCCTTCAGGACCCAATCCTGCCTTCAAGTGCCTGTCTCTCTCAAATTATGCAATATTCGGATGTGCGCAGAGAGGATGAGGCATTCGTGCGTGCGAGCCAGGCTGTATTTTCCCCACTCCCCTACAAACCACCCTGTGCACGGCAGGAAGGGGTGGGCAGAAGGGACAAGCACGGACAGGTCACTTGTATTTGAAAGGGATGCGGTGCGGATGGGTTTCGTGTCTCAGCCAAGGAGGTGTGCAAACAGCGTCAGGGCGTTTCACCGCTGAGCACGGGGGTACACGAGCAACCTCACGCCTCTGCCAGGACGTGCATGGATGGATGGATGGGGCAGACAAGTGTCCATGTGCATCCTTACGCACGCCTACGTGGGTGTACACAAAAGGAAATACTACCTCCCTTTCGCATTTCTACCTCCAAGCAGGTGCTCGGGCTGAACCTCTGCCTAGCCACATGCAAAAAGCTGCAATGTACTGGATGGAAAAAAATTCAGAAATTTGGGGAAAAAAAATCCTCAGGGAACTGACAAGCCACTCAGGTAAACAAAGAAATCATCTTGCGAGAGGCCTGAGAAAGCCAAGGGTCTCGTCGTAACCAGGATACAGAATAACACCGCTAACGGACTGAATTAAACAATAAGCCGATCCGCTGCTAAAGCACCGGCGCGCATACAAAGGCGTCGCTTGCTTGTCTAAGGGGCATTTCAAATCCCCAAGCTCACCAAGCGGCCAAGAATTACAGAACAAAACTAAAAACAACCCTTGGCAAAAGCAAATCAGTGGTGTTAGCTGAAAAATCATCCCTCTTCTTTGTCAGGCCCTAGGAAGATGCTGGGCTCTGAGGTGTTTACATCTGTTAGACTCCATTTTCCAGAGTCACTAGAAACTACACGGCTCTGGTGAAACCCCAAGGGCTCTTTTCCTAAAGACACCGGTTGCTTTCATTAAGCTGAAACTGGCTTCGATCTCGCTTGTGTCTCTCCCCATCCTTTGTCTTCTGCTGCAAGTGTGGGGACCCTGTCAGCTTTGAGAAAGCAAAGGAGGCTTTTAACTCTTTCGGCTCTGTTGCCTGGAGACAAGAGGTTTCCTGGTGAGAAACTACCAGCAATTTCCAAAATGCTGTGTGGGGATCTGCAGGCCCAGGGTTCCCGGTCTTCCTGGGCTGTGCAACCCCTGGCATGGTTGGGGAGGTGCATGGGGGGACCAAAGAGGAGAAAGTCATAGAATCATAGAATCACAGAATGCTTTGGGTTGGAAGGGACCTTTAGAGGCCATCCAGTCCAACCCCCTGCAGTGAGCAGGGACATCTTTAACCAGATCAGGTTGCTCACAGCCCCGTCCACCCTGACCTGCAATGTTTCCAGGGATGGGGCCTCCACCACCTCTCTGGGCAACCTGTGCCAGTGCTTCACCACCCTCAGTGGAAAACATTTCTTCCTCATATCCAGCCTAAATCTCCCCTCCTTTAGTTTAAACCCATCACCCCTTGTCCTGTCACCACAGGCCTTGCTAAAAAGCCTGTCCCCATCTTTCCTCGAGGCCCCCTTGAAGCACTGCAAGGCCGCACTAAGGTCTCCCCGCAGCCTTCTCTTCTCCAGGCTGAACAGCCCCAACTCTCTCAGCCTGGCCTCGGAGCAGAGGGGCTCCAGCCCTCGGAGCATTTTTGTGGCCTCCTCTGGACCCGCTCCAACAGCTCCATGTCCTCCTTGTGCTGAGGACCCCAGAGCTGGACGCAGGGCTCCAGGTGAGGTCTCAGCAGAGCGGAGCAGAGGGGCAGAATCCCCTCCCTCGACCTGCTGGCCACGCTGCTGGGGATGCAGCCCAGGACAGGGTTGGCCTTCTGGGCTGCAAGCGCACACTGCTGGCTCATGTCCAGCTTTTCATCCCCCAGTACCCCCAAGTCCTTCTCCGCAGGGCTGCTCTCAATCCCCTCATCCCCCAGCCTGTGCTGATATCGGGGGTTGCCCCGACCCAGGTGCAGGACCTTGCAGGGAAATCTCTGGTCCACAGACGGTGTTTTGGGGACGTGGTTTCCATCCTGCAGTCTTGTCCTCGCTATGACAGCAAGCTCTTTTGGGTTTTGCCAGTGCAAAGGGTCACACCTGAGCCCTGGGGACACCCAGACATGTGGGAAGCGTTTCCTGCTTCCAAAAGTTTCAAGCTAAGCACTGGAGAACCATCACTGGTTCTCCAAGCAGTTGTCTTGCGAAAAGCCCCAGCTCTTTGCTTGTGGCTTATTATGACAAGGAAAGCCCCATGTTCTGGATTTATTATGGACGAGTTGGCTCCTTGGAAGAGCTGACCAAGGCTCCGCTAGGTAATAAATATTTATGTCCTGCTCTGGTGTGGATATGTCATTGCCTTTTTGTCTTTCTACTTCCTTAAATCAGGAGAGAAAGATACCTACTTATGGAGGGCTTTGAAATCTTCTGCTTAAATTAGAGAGGGATCAGGGATTTCTAGACAGTCAGGAGGAGCCGAGAGAGATGCATCTCCTTGCTGTGTGTAGATAAAATAAAATCTGTGGGTTGTTTTAGGGAAGACCAGAGCTGTGTCTCTGAAGTACTAAACCAGCCAAGCAGTAGGTGACATGCCCAAACACCGAGCTCTGATCTCTACAGCCTACGTCCTGATACCCAGGTCAGCCTTATGCACATGGCAGTCTTGGTTTCCAACAGATGGTTGAATCAAGAGGCAAAACTGAGTGCTGCCAGATATCCTGAAGCCATCCAGGCTCTACAGACCCCATCCAGCCCCCACCTGCTCCTTCCACACCCCTGGAAAGCGTTCAGGGCCCCTATATCCCCCTCAGCCTCCTCTGATACTTTGGAAATGATGAAGAAAGCAACCATGGTCAACATATTTCTTGTCCTTGAGAACTTTCATAGAATCATAGAATCATAGAATGCTTTGGGTTGGAAGGGACCTTTAGAGGCCATCCAGTCCAACCCCCTGCAGTGAGCAGGGACATCTTGAACCACATCAGGTTGCTCAGAGCCCCGTCCAACCTGACCTGCAATGTTTCCAGGGATGGGGCCTCCACTACCTCTCTGGGCAACCCCTTCCAGTGCTTCACCACCCTCAGCGTAAAACATTTTTTCCTTATATCTAGCCTAATTTTCCCCCCCTTTAGTTTAAACCCATCACCCCTTGTCCTGTCACCACAGGCCTTGCTAAAAAGCCTGTCCCCATCTTTCCTAGAGGCCCCCTTGAAGCACTGCAAGGCCGCACTAAGGTCTCCCCGGGGCCTTCTCTTCTCCAGGCTGAACAGCCCCAACTCTCTCAGCCTGGCCTCGGAGCAGAGGGGCTCCAGCCCTCGGAGCATTTTTGTGGCCTCCTCTGGACCCGCTCCAACAGCTCCATGTCCTTCTTGTGCTGAGGACCCCAGAGCTGGACGCAGGGCTCCAGGTGAGGTCTCCCCAGAGCGGAGCAGAGGGGCAGAATCCCCTCCCTCGACCTGCTGGCCACGCTGCTGGGGATGCAGCCCAGGATAGGGTTGGCCTTCTGGGCTGCGAGCGCACACTGCTGGCTCATGTCCAGCTTTTCATCCCCCAGCACCCCCAAGTCCTTCTCCACAGGGCTGCTCTCAATCCCCTCATCCCCCAGCTTGTATTCATATCGGGGGTTGCCCCGACCCAGGTGCAGGGCCTTGCACTTGGCCTTGTTGAACCTCATGAGGTTTGCACAGGCCCACCTCTCCGGCCTGTCCAGGTCCCTCTGGACGACTTTGTGGGCCTCCCAGGCTTGAGACAGGGCTTGTTTGAACCCACGCCTTACTAATGCCTACAGTACGGCCAGGGCAGTGATTCCTCCCCCTCTCTGGGCACTGGATCCAGTCTGGGCTCCTCAATATCAGGCAGAACATGACAGATGGGAGTGAGCCCAGTGGGG
Organism: Balaeniceps rex; assembly: GCA_013401315.1. Classification (NCBI taxonomy): domain Eukaryota; kingdom Metazoa; phylum Chordata; class Aves; order Pelecaniformes; family Balaenicipitidae; genus Balaeniceps; species Balaeniceps rex. The sequence continues at coordinate 17,729 of VYZW01012655.1, forward strand.
CCACCAAGCTGGTGAGGGCTGGAGCTTGGGCTGTGCAAGGAGAGGCTGAGAGCTGGGTGTGTGCAGTGGGAGTGATGGCAAAGAGGGTTTATACAGCTGTCTGCAGCTCCTGGCTGGGATGGTGGAGAGAAGACAGAGATGGGCTCTCCTCGGAGGTGCCCAGTGATGGGATGAGAGATGACAGCCCAAGCTAGGACAAAAGAAATCCTTATAAGATACAAGGAAGCATGCTTTGCTCTGTGAGGGTGTTCAAACCCTGGAACAGGAGCCTGAGGGCTGGAGGGAATATCCATCCTTGGAGACAGTCAAACCTCACCTGGACATGACCATGAGCAACCTGATCTTGTTGGCCTTGCTTTGACCAGGGGGTTGGAGCAGAGACCCTGGAGACCCTTTCCATCCAAACTCCCTCTATGATCTCACTTGGCTTTCAGCATCTAAATGGTGGGTGCTACGCAGCCCAGGATCCCTGCAGAGTCACAGCAGGGAACACGCAGTGAATTTATCTAAATTATTTTAGCTGCCTAACTCGGAAAGAGGCAACTTGCTCTCTGCAAGTGTTGGGATCTCTCCAAGGAAGACTTTAACCTAGCAGGAGGGCTTGAGGAGCAGGAATTTGAAAGTTCTGGTTTGGCCCAGCTTAGCACCTCAGACTACACCCAAGGGTCAGACACTCATTTCTTTGCAGAAAGGTCTCACCTTGCTCTTTGCCAGACACATTGTCCTGCTCTCCTCCTTTCCTCTTGCTCCCTCTTCCTGCTGCTGCCTACATTCTGCAGATGTGGGTGATTGATTGTCAAAAAAGGTGCATCCATCAGCTCTGGCACTGCTTTGCAGGTAGGTCCTGGTCTCATCGTGGTCAACCCCGTCCTTACTAAAGGGTCTTGCTACTGTTGGAACATCCTTCACAATTCTTAATAGCCACGGGATCATCTTTGAGGACTGGAAGGAAATATAACCAAAACCAAAAAACAACCTCGTGATGGAGCTAGGGTGGTATAAAACCCATCAGGTCACAATAGGAGGAAGGACTTTAGCTTCAGAGGGACTTCACATGGGTCTGGGCTGGAAATGGAGAGGTGAAGGGACATCCTGCTGCGTCTGTGGGGGACCACCACACCTTGCAGTGTCCTTCTAGAAAGGAGCCATGCTATGGGTATAACCTTACATCATGTCTGTCCGTGTAGTATCACAATCCCCATCTTCCCTGCTCTGTGATTATATGGGATGGGAAGGATTTCTACTGAGGAATGAGAAGATACAGATTTATTCCCTGGCTTTCTGTGTAACTTTCAGCAAGTCATTCAAGCTCTCCTTGTCTGGACATGGGTGAAGATTTTCTGTTTGAAAGCAATGATGATGGTGGAGAAAACTTCACTGGCCCTTAGATGAACCTCTCCATGGCAGGACCTACCCACCAAAAGGTCCATCTAATTTCTCCTGCAGCCGCAGGTTTCTCTGGTCACTTTTACATTTTCCTTCTCTTTCTCTTTGCTGACTTGGGTTTCAGTTGTGGGAAGGCCAGGCTGGATGGTCTCCTTGGGAGCATCAGAGAGAGATCACCACTGAGCTGTGACTGCAGTCATAGCAGGGACCTCTGGGAGCGCCCAGTGCTGATCACTAGTAATCCCTACAAGTCCCATGCCAGTACCTCCTGGGAAATTTTGCTGCTGTTTAACTTACCCTTATTGCCTAATTCTCACCTCCATGGCTTTTAAACCTCATTTTTCTCCATTTTTGTAAGTTTCTCACCATTTCGCCTTATTTCCTAACATACTCAGGCACTCACACACATGTGGCCCACGTACACCTCCAACTACATTCTCCTCAGCTTTTTCTTCTCGGGTATTTATAGTCATTTATCCCATCTCCTGTGGCTTGCGTTCAGCCTGGGAACATCAAATTCCTTTAATCCCTCAACAGGTTGTCCTCTGTAATCCCTTTATCAGCGGCCCTTGCGACTCAGTTGATCAATGTCCATCTCTGAGTAGGAGGAGGAACCCATAAAGCCCTGACACACCAAGCTGTAGACTTTGCAAGTCACCAAGCTCTGCAAGTCAGCACGGTGGGGCGTGCCCATGAGACTTCACGAGTGGAGCAGGTTGCACGTGGAGACCTGGCCACGCTCCAGGATCAGGGCTGAGAAAGCCTAACATGGAGGAGCTGAAGGGACGCATGCAAGGGGCAATGCAGTGGCGTGTAGGGGAAGCCAGGACACTGCGTAGCTGTCCTGCTTTGCCCTGCCAGGAGAAGCTGGTCATGGCTCCTTGTTGAGTCCCTGGTTGAAGCCTCACCACACGTAGACCCTATGGGACTTAGAGCCTCAGCAGATGAGCTAGAAGCTCTCTCCAGATCACTGCTCCTCTCTTCTAATCACAGATAACTCTCTTTTTCTCTCTAGAACCTCTCAGTCATTCATATGTGCTCCTAGAGCTTCCCACCAACCTAATTTCCCCTCCAGCAGGCAAAATTATCAGAAGGAAACTGAAGGTATCATTTTGGTAGTTGTCCAGTGGCTTCTCTGAGTCCCATTCCTCCCTGGCCCATCACTCCACCAGGAGTAAGTGTATCACCCCTGTGAGGTCCTCCTTGCTGGGGATCTTCCCATCACACCAAACCTACGTAATACCATTGCACCAAGCTCGATGTTTGTCTGTCCCCGGCTCTGGGTAAGAGCATGGGTGTGAGAGAAGCCCACTTCTGCCTGCTGCTATTTTTTTAATGCAAATTCTTTCAAAATACACTCTTTCAGATTTTACTCCCTCTTCTACGTGTTACAAAATCACTTCTTCTGAGATCTGGCTGTGTTACGCCAGTGATTTTCCTTACAGAATTCCATGTCCTTCTGAGCACTTGAATTATCAGTCGAATTCTTCTTTTCGTGCATTCACATTATTCTCTTTATGCAGCACTCCGACATGGATTTTCTTTGGCACCCATCCCACTCGGCCTTAAAGCACCCTCCCAACACATATGAATCATAAACAAAGTTGACAAGGAAAACAAGAACACCCCGGGCAGCTCCTCGTTCCCAGCAATTGTGTGTGATTATAAAATGATTTAAGATGTAAGAAGCCACTAAAAATCCCCTGTAAGCTGCCACCTGCAGTGTTGTCATGTTCCCTTGCCCCTGGTGATACATGTTGGGGACAGGAGCAATTCAGAGAAGCATCATCGGTGCAGAGATGGTGCCTGCAAAGCTTTGTGAGTGCCTGGGAAAACCTTGCCGTGGCAGGGACGCAGAGGCAGCAGTGTCGTTGAAGATGCGACCATCCAACCAATTCCTTATCCACCGAACAGTCCACCCATCAAATCCATCTCTCCTCAATTTAGAGAGAAGGATGTTGTGGGAGACCGTGTGGAAGGTTTTTCCCTGTTATCATTGAACAGGGGATGCTTGGAGCTATTCCCAGCCTCCACGTCAGCGGATCCCGGCATGGATGGGACCAGGAACCACTGCCTGGGGTCTACCCAAAGTCCATGCTGATTTTGGGTGCTGCAAAATATCAGGCTTGCTCTGGTTTGCACCCCACCATGGTGCCCTTGGCATCACGCAAATTTTTGGCCAGGATGGAGCCCCAGACTGGCACAGCCCAATGCTGAATGACACCCACGTGCTTGGCCATCCCCAAGACCAACGTCCCACCATGTGGCATCATGCTCAGCCATGGCCTTTTCCCAGAAGAGGCTGGAGAAGGAGAAAGCTATTCCTGCTTTCCACCACAGTGGCTGTAATTTAAACACAGGGGCATTTTTATTTATTTAACTCTCTGAGAGAGTTTTGCAGCCAGCAAATCAATTTGGCTGATTAGAGCTAATGGATTTTGCTTGACGTAAGCGATTAAATTATTTCCATAGCTGATTCCTGAAAGTGAATGAGTGGCCATGCTTCGGGATTTATATATATCTTTCACTGCAGGAGACGCTAAGCAATTTTTTTCATTCTGCAGCTTCTAACTCCATCCAGGTCTGCCTGGTATCTGCAGAGCAGCGAAGAGTCTCCTGACGCTGCAAAACCTCACGGAGCAAGTTTTGCCCATCTCTTTTCTTACAAAATGAAAAAGATGGGTAGTGCATGACTGAGCGTTTTTGCGCGAGACGAGCCCAGGCTCGTTGCAGATGAGGGGAGCTCAGAGAAAGCTTCAAAACAACTTTGTGCACATGCAAATCCCCGGTCCCCAAATGGGTGCAAGGTGCTGTGCAAACCCCGGCGTGAAGGCGGTGCTGGATGCAGAGCTGGGACACCCCTTAGCTCCAAAATGGGAGCTGTTGCAATGGGTTCGTATGGGCTTGCACCCACCAGGAGCACACTAATAAATCACCTCCCTGTTATACTAAGGGCCATTAATTACTCTAATAGCTCTTCCTTCCCCTGTACTCAGCACTGGTGAGGCCGCACC